>CANNZV010001818.1:93484-221464 GCA_947561585.1 Caprella mutica | reverse complement strand
TGTAGAGTTACACCCAATACATGTACAGTTACACCCAATACATGTACAGTTACACCCAATACATGTAGAGTTACACCCAATACATGTACAGTTACACCCAATACATGTAGAGTTACACCCAATACATGTACAGTTACACCCAATACATGTACAGTTACACCCAATACATGTACAGTTACACCCAATACATGTACAGTTACACCCAATACATGTAGAGTTACACCCAATACATGTACAGTTACACCCAATACATGTAGAGTTACACCCAATACATGTACAGTTACACCCAATACATGTACAGTTACACCCAATACATGTAGAGTTACACCCAATACATGTACAGTTGCACCCAATACATGTACAGTTACACCCAATACATGTACAGTTGCACCCAATACATGTACAGTTGCACCCAATACATGTACAGTTACACCCAATACATGTACAGTTACACCCAATACATGTACAGTTACACCCAATACATGTAGAGTTACACCCAATACATGTACAGTTACACCCAATACATGTACAGTTGCACCCAATACATGTACAGTTACACCCAATACATGTACAGTTACACCCAGTACATGTACAGTTACACCCAATACATGTACAGTTACACCCAATACATGTACAGTTACACCCAATACATGTACAGTTGCACCCAATACATGTACAGTTACACCCAATACATGTACAGTTACACCCAATACATGTACAGTTACACCCAATACATGTACAGTTACACCCAATACATGTACAGTTGCACCCAATACATGTACAGTTACACCCAATACATGTACAGTTACACCCAATACATGTACAGTTACACCCAATACATGTACAGTTACACCCAATACATGTACAGTTGCACCCAATACATGTACAGTTACACCCAATACATGTACAGTTGCACCCAATACATGTACAGTTACACCCAATACATGTACAGTTGCACCCAATACATGTACAGTTACACCCAATACATGTACAGTTACACCCAATACATGTACAGTTACACCCAATACATGTACAGTTACACCCAATACATGTACAGTTACACCCAATACATGTACAGTTACACCCAATACATGTACAGTTACACCCAATACATGTACAGTTACACCCAATACATGTACAGTTACACCCAATACATGTACAGTTACACCCAATACATGTACAGTTACACCCAATACATGTACAGTTACACCTAATACATGTACAGTTACACCCAATACATGTACAGTTACACCCAATACATGTACAGTTACACCCAATACATGTAGAGTTACACCCAATACATGTAGAGTTACACCCAATACATGTACAGTTACACCCAATACATGTACAGTTACACCCAATACATGTACAGTTACACCCAATACATGTACAGTTACACCCAATACATGTACAGTTACAGTATTTACTGTAGTTAGCTTTTGTAGCCTTTGTCAGGTTAATTAATGTCAATAAAAAGATACCATAAGATAATGCAGATAGCTTGTAGCTTTCTTTTTCGTGTATCTGTAGTATATGAGACTGTACCATCAAGCAAAGAACTCTCTGGCTTCAAAAAGACTGTACTTTATATAGTGGTAAAAAAAAGAAATATCAAACAAAATAACGTGAAAATAAATATGGGATAATATTGGAAAATATTATAATGTACGTTAACATGTAGGTTAATAGCATTAGTTTGTGAATAGAAACTTAAAATAGTAATAAATAATATGAATTAATTAATACTATAATAATTAATTGTTCTTATTAAATAAATGTATAATGAATTGATAAGATATTTTGTAGATAAATTTTAATGATATATTATATTGTAATAAATTGATTAGTTATCATGCAGAAAAGTTTTTAATTCTTGTTTGGAAATGAATTAAAAAAATTAAGAACACTTTCACCAAATGAACTGAAATTGTAATACTACAGAAAATAGAGTACCAATATTATAGTGGTTCTGATGCACCAACATTCAAAGAGTGGTTCTGATGCACCAACATTCAAAGAGTGGTTCTGATGCACCAAACATTCAAAGAGTGGTTCTGATGCACCAAACATTCAAAGAGTGGTTCTGATGCACCAAACATTCAAAGAGTGGTTCTGATGCACCAAACATTCAAAGAGTGGTTCTGATGTACCAAACATGTGGTAATTAACTTTAAAATAGTTTATGTGGTCAAATAATTTATTTTTATTAGGCTCCATGTTGAGATTTTCACATAAAAACTTCACTGAAAACCAATAAAAAGAAAGATAAAAAAAAGTTTCTTTATATATGTATTACAAATGTACTAATTTACTAGCGTGGTATTAGTGAAAAATAACCGTAATCTACTACTATGATTACTAGTGTATCCATTCCATCAAAAATGACAGCACGCTACATTTTTTAACCCCTTACTGTTCTTTAGATGCTATTTAGTCACTCTAACTGAGTATGCAAACCTGTTTACTAGATTTTGAAGGGGTAACACCTCTAAACCTGTCAGGGCATTTTATCACAAGCCTCTCCCTGTAATAATAGTAAGTTTATTTATATATATTTAATTTATTATCAATTCTTATTATTAACATGTGGAATGTAACTATTATAGGTAGCGGGAATATAATGATGGGTTATTCAAATTGTTATGCTTTTATTAAATTTGTATGTGTAATTTATTTATAAAATATATCAGTCTGTGCAAAAAATTAATTAATTCGAAATGAATTTACACATTGAAGGGTATACGTAATGTAGAGTATAATCAGAGTATATGGTATAATATATAATTGTTATTAATCACAAGTAACTGATGCTGAAGGCACAGACCATATGTCAATTGTTACACTAATATCAATAATATTGAAAACTCACTATTTTAATGGGAAACTAAACTATATAGTTTAAAAAGAATGTTCGTGATAAAAAATATGGAAAAATGGTTACAAAAATATTAATGTGTATATGTATATGTGACTGATATTATTAACATAAGAAAGATAAAGAAAATGTCCAGACTGAAGCATTTAAATGTTAAACTGAGTACTTTATTTATGTAGCTTTGATATTTTGCAAGATATTTAAAATATAATATAAAATTAATTAATGATAAGAAGTATTATGCAAATTGATGGCGCTATCTCTTTCCATTCTTTTGTTGAATAATAAATTATAACTGCATATAAAAAAAATATTTAGAAGCAATCTGACCAAAATTTTAAATTTAATAAATTTCATTAAAAATTTAGTGTACATTTTATCACGATTGAAATCAATTATACATAGTTATTAAATTTAAAAGTCTAATTCATTATCATTAAATCAAGTATTTAACATACAATATGTAGAGTTCAATTACTTTGCTATGATAATTCTACACATTTCACTTTCTACCAAAGTACAGCAATAAAGCACACAAAGAGTCCCTAATCACTATCATTGGCAGTACATTAGAAAACAAACTGTCGCGCATCGAGAGTTACTAAAGGGACAGGGAGCAGTTAGAGCAATACCACCCCTCACCACTTCTACAGACTGACTGAGGTACAGCAACAGCTGTGACCCACACTCTATGCAATAAACACAGTAGTGACAATGCAGTGATTTGTGTGCGTGACGTCATCATAGCAACAATTTAAGGCCAAGTTTTAAGTCATTCGAATGTATCATTGATAGAAACTATTTAGTTTTTGCTATTAAATGATAGCTGCCATGGATATATTTAGCTATCCAAGTGATACGCTTTATATTTTGAGTTTTATTATATTGCCATAATGACGTCACGAAGAGTAACCATTGAATTATGTGAACTGTGATTAGAGTGACCTGCAGTAGCCATGTGATTGGCCTACTCTTTACGCTGTGACAACAGTTTGACGTAACGTATGTCTTGAAGTTAAACACAGGGTGATTGTTGTAACAGTGCAATATGTTTAACTTACTTCTATTAAGTCAATACGATTGTTATTTTCAAACAATTATCATGCATATGAATTCTCTTTGACTCATTTCACTAGTGTACTGATTTTCTTTGACTCATTACACTAGTGTATTGACTTTCTTTGACTCATTACACTAGTGTACTGATTTTCTTTGACTCATTACACTAGTGTACTGACTTTCTTTGACTCTTTACACTAGTGTACTGATTTTCTTTGACTCATTACACTAGTGTACTGATTTTCTTTGACTCATTACACTAGTGTACTGACTTTCTTTGACTCATTACACTAGTGTACTGACTTTCTTTGACTCATTACACTAGTGTACTGACTTTCTTTGACTCATTACACTAGTGTACTGACTTTCTTTGACTCATTACACTAGTGTACTGACTTTCTTTGACTCATTACACTAGTGTACTGACTTTCTTTGACTCATTACACTAGTGTACTGACTTTCTTTGACTCATTACACTAGTGTACTGACTTTCTTTGACTCATTACACTAGTGTACTCACTTTCTTTGACTCAATACAGGTAAATCCCTTATAACGGACAGTACATGTAACGGAAAAGTGTCAGCTATGCCGATCAATGAGCGCTATGGCGGACTCAAATTTTACTTCAGTTAGGGATTTTAATTTTGCAAGTTTTCTTTAACAGCATTTCAAAGAAACGTTAATGAAACCACGGTACAGGAACATAATCAGGTATAGTACCTAGCAGACGACACAAAAATATGACGTCACCACAACAACACATTTCTTGTTTGTGACCGAGCGACTCATAATTCCTCGTATTTGCATGTTAATATCGAGAAGTTTGAAGTCATTTTATAAGAGTTTCGTACAAAAGAAAAGCGAAAATGGCGATTGAACCTTAAAGTTGAATATATAGATATAATTCAGGTGTGTTTTTATTGTCAATTTCTTTAACTTATCTATAAGAAATAGGGTCTTGAACATATGCTACCTAGGAGCGTAAAGTAGTGCTAGGAAACTGCTAGATTGTAGTTCCTATGAATAACAAATAAGGAAAAAAATAATGGAATACAATTTAACCAATGCCTAGTTAGTAATTGATCAGAAAAAAATTAAATTTAGAAGTGCTAAGTTTAAGTAGGTTTTCCCATGTTTCAAAGTGTGGTCAGAGTCGCCATTTCCAGTCATCCGGTGGTCACGTCAAACTATAGATTCTATCAGCTGATTACCATACCCTATGTTACTGTATCCTGAATGAAACAATCTCAGCAGATTATTATACAATGAAAATTTTATAATATATGTATAGCTTACCTATCTAGAAGTACGAAATAAAAAGGTAGGAATAACTGTAATTATTCTATAATACAGAATAGTTACACCTATTTTTATTTTAACTTTTCTAATCAAAGAAAATTTATAGGGAAATGGTAAACAGATCAAAGATGTGAAAACAATACAAAGTGTTGATTGAAAGTTTGTGAATTGTACTACCTATGAATATAATAAATGTTTGATTAGATAATTGGTTGACGGATAAAAGATATGTTAAACAATATAATTTAAAGAGGTCGTGGTAGCGACCTTCAGTCCGGTAGAACGGACACGATTGTGTCCTTTATAGGGGGTGACCGTTCAAAGATCGTCCGCTGTAAGCGATTCAAATATGTTGTTTAAATAAGTTTTTCCTCAATTAATATATATATAATTTTTGAACTAATTTCTTAATATCAAGTATAGATTGTCTTTTATTTAATGTTGTATTACTTTTATAAAATTTAAAATAGATAACTGAGGTCATGAGATATATTATTAAAGATCAAATAATTGTTTTTGAATATTACTCGATGATGTATGGTAATCCAATGTAATTAATTTGAAATTATTGAACAAATTCGTACTCAAATTCGATTAATTTATTTTTCAATAATACTGATTTCATATTATGTAAAATACAATGAGTCTAATCTCAAAATTTGTTTGGTTTAGTATTTTGAATCATATTGTAATCTAGAATTTGGTAAATATTTTAAATTTCCACCTGTATGTGAAACTTTTTTTTATGTAATACAATAAAAAAAATAGATAACAAATAAATCTACTCTCTACAAAATATCAGAGTCAAAATATAACTCTTGGGTTTGCAATCATTAGAAAGAATTCACGAAATAAAAAAGACTCTTCCTGATGTTTCCCCATCTTTGTATTTTGCCAATCACCAGTCATGACATTCTGCATTGAAAAAAACTATTCTTTATCTTTGCTTGCGTGAAAACAGTGGATTGAACTAAATATAGCTATATTCTAATCACTATTATTCTACTGAGTGAATATTTCAATTTGATAAAAGTGATCGTTTTTTAACCTCATATTAGTTCTACATTATTTTTCACTGAACTAAAACTATAAACGTGTTACATTACCGAATAAGTCACCATCTAGAAACCTAAACTATACATTGGAAGTAATTTAATGCACAAAACATCAAATCTTGCGTTCGTTGCTGCGTAAGTCCCTTCTTTAGAGGTCGCACGCAAAAAATAAGAGCGCATAAAGTGCATCAAGTTGCGCAATGGTCAGTTTTGCGTAACTATGCCATGTGACGGAACGGTCAATAAAAGTACGGAAAGTCTACATTGTGATGAACATTACGCAACGATATCTAACGCTAGAGACTGACTTAGATATTGGAGTAGAGGTTAGATATTAGAGTAGAGGTTAGATATTAGAGAAGAGGTTAGATATTAGAGTAGAGGTTAGATATTAGAGTAGAGGTTAGATATTAGAGTAGAGGTTGGATATTAGAGTAGAGGTTAGATATTAGAGTAGAGGTTAGATATTAGAGTAGAGGTTAGATATTAGAGTAGAGGTTAGATATTAGAGTAGAGGTTAGATATTAGAGTAGAGGTTAGATATTAGAGTAGAGGTTAGATATTAGAGTAGAGGTTGGATATTAGAGTAGAGGTTAGATATTAGAGTAGAGATTAGATATTAGAGTAGAGGTTAGATATTAAAGTAGAGGTTAGATATTAGAGTAGAGGTTGGATATTAGAGTAGAGGTTAGATATTGGAGTAGAGGTTAGATATTAGAGTAGAGGTTAGATATTGGAGTAGAGGTTAGATATTGGAGTAGAGGTTAGATATTGGAGTAGAGGTTAGATATTAGAGTAGAGGTTAGATATTAGAGTAGAGGTTAGATATTAGAGTAGAGGTTAGATATTAGAGTAGAGGTTTGATATTAGAGTAGAGGTTGGATATTAGAGTAGAGGTTAGATATTAGAGTAGAGTTTAGATATTAGAGTAGAGGTTAGATATTAGAGTAGAGGTTAGATATTAGAGTAGAGGTTGGATATTAGAGTAGAGGTTAGATATTGGAGTAGAGGTTAGATATTAGAGTAGAGGTTGGATATTAGAGTAGAGTTTAGATATTAGAGTAGAGGTTAGATATTAGAGTAGAGGTTAGATATTAGAGTAGAGGTTGGATATTAGAGTAGAGGTTAGATATTGGAGTAGAGGTTAGATATTAGAGTAGAGGTTAGATATTGGAGTAGAGGTTAGATATTGGAGTAGAGGTTAGATATTGGAGTAGAGGTTAGATATTAGAGTAGAGGTTAGATATTAGAGTAGAGGTTAGATATTAGAGTAGAGGTTAGATATTAGAGTAAAGGTTGGATATTAGAGTAGAGGTTAGATATTGGAGTAGAGGTTAGATATTGGAGTATAAGTTAGATATTAGAGTAGAGGTTAGATATTAGAGTAGAGGTTAGATATTAGAGTAGAGGTTAGATATTAGAGTAGAGGTTAGATATTAGAGTAGAGGTTAGATATTAGAGTAGAGGTTAGATATTAGAGTAGAGGTTAGATATTAGAGTAGAGGTTAGATATTAGAGTAGAGGTTAGATATTAGAGTAGAGGTTAGATATTGGAGTAGAGGTTAGATATTGGAGTAGAAGTTAGATATTAGAGTAGAGGTTAGATATTAGAGTAGAGGTTGATATTAGAGTAGAGGTTAGATATTAGAGTAGAGGTTAGATATTAGAGTAGAGGTTAGATATTAGAGCAGAGGTTAGATATTAGAGCAGAGGTTATATATTAGAGTAGAGGTTAGATATTAGAGTAGAGGTTAGATATTAGAGCAGAGGTTATATATTAGAGTAGAGGTTAGATATTAGAGTAGAGGTTAGATATTAGAGTAGAGATTTGATATTAGAGTAGAGGTTAGATATTAGAGTAGAGGTTAGATATTAGAGTAGAGGTTAGATATTAGAGTAGAAGTTAGATATTAGAGTAGAGGTTAGATATTAGAGTAGAGGTTAGATATTAGAGTAGAGGTTAGATATTAGAGTAGAGGTTAGATATTAGAGTAGAGGTTAGATATTAGAGTAGAGGTTGGATAGTAGAGTGGAGGTTAGATATTAGAGTAGAGGTTAGATATTAGAGTAGAGGTTAGATATTAGAGTAGAGGTTAGATATAAGAGTAGAGGTTAGATATTAGAGTAGAGGTTAGATATAAGAGTAGAGGTTAGATATTAGAGTAGAGGTTAGATATTGGAGTAGAGGTTAGATATTAGAGTAGAGGTTAGATATTAGAGCAGAGGTTAGATATTAGAGCAGAGGTTAGATATTAGAGCAGAGGTTAGGTATTAGAGCAGAGGTTAGGTATTAGAGTAGAGGTTAGATATTAGAGTAGAGGTTAGATATTCATTCCTTCGTGGCGTACAGACGTGTGCAGCTCCTGAGTCTTTGTTCGTGTTGTGTCTGTGATAGAATAGCCCCTAATCTGACCAGACTATAGTGCTATGGCATCTACAAGGAAAAAATCCAAGCAACCAATCCTTGATAAGCCATCTATTTCTGACAGTAGTGACGATGACGATGCACAAGATGCTAACAACAACAATCCGATTTCTGAGTTATCTAAGGAAAGTCAGATACTTCTCTCTATATTGACGGACAGGTTAAACAATGCAGTTAAGGAGATAGTTAGCGGTGCCGAAGAGCGTGAGCGGAAACTAATTCAGCTGGAGCATGAGTTTAAGCAGTTGAAGCATGAAAATACAATTCTACGTTCACGCGTGGAGGAGGTTGAGGTATATCAGAGAAATGATTCTGTTATTCTGTCTGGTAGTAACATCCCTGAGTGTAAAACTGGTGAAATTACTAGTAATGTGATAATTTCCACTGTTAAAGATAAACTAAACTTAGTTGTCAAAAAGGATGCCATTCTGTCGGCGTACAGGATTGGTAAACCGTCCAGATCACAGGGTCCAGATAAGAGAAAAATTCTAATTAAATTCAGCAATTCTGAACAGAAGAAACTGTTGATGCAGGCGTGCAAAACAGTCAAGCCAACTGGGTTTTTCTCTAATGATAATCTTACACCTCTTCGTTCATCCATTCTTTATTCACTGAGGCAACTAAAAAGCAAATTCCCCCAAGTGGTCATTGCATGTGGTTCACTTGATGGCAGGGTTTATGTCTTGTTGAAGGCACCCAACCCAACTTCGAGAAATGTAAGAATATTCGTTAATGACTACTGTAAATTTGATGAACTCTGCGAGAAGGAATTCAAAGTAAATCCATCGGATTATAAGCCGAGTCAGTTGAATTATTGACTGATGTATACAACTATTCTGGTTTTTGTCTATGCCCTAATGTATAATAATTTTGCTCTAATGTGTAATTCTGCTCTAGTCTGGATCTGTACTCCAGTATGTAATTCGTCTTCTGTTCTATTGTGTACTTCGTCTTCAACTCCACTATGTACTTCATCTTCTACTCCAGTAAGTGTTTCTGCTCCGGTGTATACTTTTGCTCCATTATGTGCTTCCTCTCTGAGGTATACTTCTACTACGATGTGTGCCTCTGCTCTAATTTGTACTTCTGCTAATATGTATACTTCTGATTTAAGCTACACTTATGCCATATATGCTTGCAATCTCGTATATTTAATAATATATGCTGAATTGCTCCATACGAGCTGTACCATGGGGCAGATCTTGGTATACTATGGTATATCTAGGTTTCCTGCTCCTATTCTGGGGTCCCTCGCTTTTGTGTCTGCTACTATGAAGTCTCTTGTGTCTGCTGTCTTCTGTTCTCAAGCCCGTGTCTCTGCTCTTAAGTCTTGTGTCTGTGCTTACTCTAACCACGCCCTGATGTCCCTGTTGCTCCTCCTCCTTAATCGCACTCATGACCGATAATATATTCTTTGATATTGACCCTAGGGATGATTTTATAAATAGTTACTTCTCATCAATGCAAGCCCCTAAACAATCTTTTTACTATTCAATTGATAATTTTAATGAATCATTCTGTAACCATATTAATAACTTATGTCTATGTAATTATAATATTCGCAGTTTCAAGTCTAACAATGATATGTTTCTTGCTCTCTTGCTTTCTTTAAAAGTTAAATTTCAAGTAATTATCCTTACTGAAACTCGTTTCCAGAATGATATGGGGGTGGAGATTGATGGGTTTCATGGACACCATGTGGGGAGGGAATTGGGAGGGGGAGGTGGGGTTTCCTTGTACTGTTGTGATCAGTTGAACTCTAGAAAAGTTAGGCATTTGTCAGTAGTTAATGATTATATAGAATCATGCGTGGTTGAAATTCGATCTCATGAACGTATTTTACTTATAGTTGCCATTTATCGTCCACCCAATGGTAGTTTTGTTGCATTCTGTGACGGCTTACTGAATATATTGAACGACCCGTTATTAGTAAATAAAGATATTTTTGTAGCTGGTGACCTAAATGTAGATTTGTTGAAATATGAGATTTCTGACGCTTATTGTACTAGTTTTGTTCATCATTTATTCTCATTAAGTTTTGTACCGTTTATCACTAAACCTACTAGGTTTCCGGGTGGTGGACAAAATGGTAGTCCTGCTATTCTCGATCATATTTGGTTCAACAGATGCAACGTGGCTGAATCTGGTATCTTACTATTTGGCCAGACTGATCATTTACCAGTTTTTGTTGTTTTGAAGGATTTTGTATGTAATAATGAATTAGTGAAGGTTGTATTCCGTGATCATAGCTCTGGTAGATTTGAGGATTTTGTAGAGAAATGTAATGAGTTGACATGGAATAGCTTTTCTGGTGATATCAATACTGATACCTTACAGTTTATTGAAGTTGTTAATGATTTATATTGTAGGACATTTCCTTTTAGAGTAAAATATATTGGTCGGAAGAGATTGAGTAAGCCATGGCTGACATCTAAAATTTTAGATTTGGTTAAAACTAAAGCATTGTATTACAAGAATCTTAAACTTAATCTAATTAATGAATCAACTTATAAAAAATTTAAGAATAATTTAGTGAATATTGTATAGAGAGCTAAACGAAAATATTATTTTGATACTTTCAATGCATGTATGTCGAATGTAAAAGCTACATGGAAACTCATAAATAATTTGTTAATCAACAGAAAGCCAAGTTACTCTAACCTTTCCCTTAATGTTAACGATAATATAGTAAGCGATGATGGTGACAATGCTGAGCATTTTAATAGTTATTTTTGTGGAATAGCACTAGAATTGGAGCAAAGTATTCCACAGCCTACACTGGATCCTTGTGCCTATTTGGATGTTAACTGCCCAAATTCAATTTATATGTCTCCAGTATCTATAGTAGAAATAATTAAGATTATAAATGAACTAAAAAACTCGTCTTATGGTCTTCAGAATATTCCAACTAAAGTCTTTAAACTTGTCTCTAATAATTTAGCTCCTCCTCTATCATCACTCATCAATAGTTCTATTCAGCAAGGTATATTTCCTGATTGTCTTAAACATGCCACAGTGATACCTGTTTATAAGTCAGGCTCTGAGTCTGAAACTGGCAACTACAGACCCATTTCAATACTTCCTTTAGTAAGTAAAATATTTGAAAGATGTGTTGCATCCAGGTTATCAAGTTATTTAAATAAAAATAAAATTATTAGTTCCTCTCAATTTGGTTTCCTGAAGGGTAAGAGCACATCTGATGGCATATTGAACTTTGTCGAACATGTATATCATAATTTGAACAATAGACAGCACACTTTAGGTGTAGCTGTCGACCTTAGTAAAGCGTTTGATAGCGTATGCCATGATATTCTAATCCGTAAAATGTATAGGTATGGCATTCGTGGCATTGCATCCTCTTGGTTCTGTAGTTACCTTAGTGGGAGGACTCAGAGTGTTAGGGTAGGTAATGTAATTTCTAGTAGACGCCCTGTAACTCGTGGGGTCCCTCAGGGAAGTGTACTTGGGCCCTATCTGTTTCTTCTGTATATCAATGACATTGTAAATATAACAGATGGTGCCCATTTCACTCTCTTTGCAGACGATACCACTATTACTACAAGTGATTTTAATGTAGATGATTTAATTCATAAAACCAATGTAAATCTGAAATTACTCCACGACTGGACAGTTAATAATAGACTTTCCTTAAATGCCAATAAAACTTCTGCAATGTTCATTTCTAACCGAACCAGTACGCAAAATCTACCTTCTCATTTAGTCATCAATCATATACCCATTCAATATAATGATACTATTAAATTTCTTGGAGTAACTTTGGATCATAATTTAAATTTTTCACATCACATAAGTGCTATATGTTCAAAACTCTCCAAAACTGCCGGCATTTTCTATAGAATTAGTAACCATGTACCTGTAAAAATCATGTTAAAAATGTATTACTCTATTGTGTATCCATACCTACTTTATGGTGTTGTTGCCTGGGGAGGTACTGCTGATGTACATCTATATCCGCTTAGCATAATTCAAAAACGCATTATAAGAACAATAACATCTTCTGAATATTTAGCGCCTACACTGCCACTATTTGCAAAAACGAAAGTTCTTCGCATTAATGAAATCTATAAATTCATGATAGGTATATACATGTACAGGCAGTCCTCTTCCGGCAATGTCAGTTTTCCTACTCACTCTTATAATACCAGAAATCATTCTGAAGCTGTCCCTTCTTATCAAAGATTAAGTCAATGTCAAAGGTCAGTATTTTATGCTGGTCCCAAAGTATGGAACACTATTCCAATTAATATTAGAAATAGTGAATCGATTTTAATATTCAAGAATAAATATAAACAGTTTTTGCTGGAATCTTATGAAATATAACCCTTGTCCCGTAATGTTTTTTTTTTATGTTTGGCAATTTTATTTTAGCCCTATATACTACTTTCGTTATCTGTGTATTTTTATTTTGTAATCTGTATTAGTCACATTTATTGCTCTTAGACTCTGTTTGCCCAAAAAGTTCCAATGGAACTTCTATGGGCTTGAATTAATCTACTTTTGTTTTCTTTTTAAATTTGTAATGTATGTCTTTTAATTCAATAAAGTATTATTGTTATTATTATTATTATTATATTAGAGTAGAGATTAGATATTAGAGTAGAGGTTAGATATTAGAGTAGAGGTTAGATATTAGAGTAGAAGTTAGATATTAGAGTAGAGGTTAGATATTAGAGTAGAGGTTAGATATTAGAGTAGATGTTGGATATTAGAGTGGACGTTAGATATTAGGGTAGAGATTAGATATTAGAGTAGAGGTTAGATATAAGAGTAGAGGTTAGATATTAGAGTAGAGGTTAGATATTGGAGTAGAGGTTAGATATTAGAGTAGAGGTTAGATATTAGAGCAGAGGTTAGATATTAGAGCAGAGGTTAGATATTAGAGTAGAGGTTAGATATTAGAGTAGAGGTTAGATATTAGAGTAGAGGTTAGATATTAGAGTAGAGGTTAGATATTAGAGTAGAGGTTAGATATTAGAGTAGAGGTTAGATATTAGAGTTGTGCTGGAAAGCAGCGATAAAATCGCCCCTCAAAAGGCGATTCACCATAAAGTTCAATTTGGAGTAATAGCACGTAGGATGACCAAATAATTTCACAGATCTATTATTTCAAATTAGGAAGGCTGTTTATTGAATTTGGTAAATGTGTTTGATGTTAAATTTATTATCATGGGTATGTTTATCATATTTTTACGCTACTTGCAGTTTAGGGGATGTCGCTAGGGTTATGCTCTTCAACTACGAGGTTTTTAGATTTTGTGTTGAGTAGGCTTGTAGACTTCATTTACTATCACCTCTTCATTTTCCTCTTCCATCCGTGGGTGCAGCCACCGGTGCTTGTGTCCCGTTTCATCACATTCCTTTGGTAAGTGACTGCATTCACGGAGTAGCTTTTCTGCATCCATGAGAATTGTCACTGACGGTGGTAGGCGACTTTGTTCATGGAGCCACCTTTCTTTCTGACTACTTCTTCTAGTCCCTTGTATTTATATTTCTACAATTTTAGTTATAGTTTAAATACTTTCTGTTTTCTTTATTTGTCAGTTCTTATAGGTCTCATTCATGTGAGTATTTTTTTCTGTGGTGCACCACATTGTTCGAGCGGTTAAGTTAGTTTGGCGTTATTGTTTGTGTATGTGTGTGTGCGTGTGGTGAATTGTTACACCTGTTTGAGTTTCATTTATAACTATGTTCAATAAAGTTTTAATATTTTCAGTCCACATATACCTATCTATATACATATTATTGGGAAGATTCGATAGTTTGTTTGTTTCTCTCGGCTACTAAGATTTCTTTTTCAACGCCAAATTACCTGAAGTGAGTATTTGTTCACGACTAGATAAACTATTTGTCCACATTTTCTGAATTATTGTATTGGTTGTTCATTGTGTCTTCTTGTATCTTTCTCAGATCACTAAATAAAAACTCAGTCAAATTACGCTGTTTTAATTCGGAGAAGCAATTCCGAAACAGTGATTTCAGATGGCTTCAATGGAATGAGGTAGCAGAGATAACTAATTCGCAAAACATTCTGTCAACATGTATCGCTCTCCTCCAGAAAAACGAAGAGCCGTCATCACATTGAGAGAAGCTCGTGAGGCGTACGAAGAGTTTGAGGCATCTCTGAGGTGCATCTTAAGCACTGATCCTCTTGATATAAATGATGCGACAACACTGTCCTCTACTACCGCTAATGCCAAATCTTCATGGAAGTCATATTACGACTCCTCCGTATGTTTGGCTGACAAGCTTGTAAAAGCAGCTTCATGGACAGAAGCCCAGGCTATCCGAAGAGATAGGACTGAGCTGAGAAATGATGTAAAGCTGTTCATCGATATCACAAACGGAGTGTTCACTGACTATGGCATGGAAATAGTATCAAATATCGATACATCAAGTGTGGCATCTGGTGGACCTTGTCGTGAACAAGTGAGTGCTTTGGGGGCTGACCTGTATACCACACCAACCTCTGAAGCGGTTGGTCAGTGCGATATCGCTCAAACTCACAGTGCTTCCGAGTATCGTTCACTTGAAGAAAAAGTTCCATCGACATCTAGTAAAATGATGAGAGCTGCCGAATACATCCACTGCTTAAAATCAGAAATGGACAGAGAATACTACCCTCCTGCATTACCTCCCCAAGCATCGATCGCTAGCGCTGTGGTCCAGCCTCCCCAAGCATCGATCGCTAGCGCTGAGGTCCAGCCTCCCCAAGCATCGATCGCTAGCGCTGAGGTCCAGCCTCCCCAAGCATCGATCGCTAGCGCTGAGGTCCAGCTTCCCCAAGCATCGATCGCTAGCGCTGAGGTCCAGCCTCCCCAAGCATCGATCGCTAGCGCTGAGGTCCAGCCTCCCCAAGCATCGATCGCTAGCGCTGTGGTCCAGCCACCCCAATCATCGATGGCTAGCGCTGTGTTCCAGCCTCCCCAAGCATCGATCGCTAGCGCTGTGTTCCGGCCTCCCCAGGCATCGATGACTAACGCTGTGTTCCGGCCTCCCCAGGCATCGATGACTAACGCTGTGTTCCGGCCTCCCCAGGTATCGATGACTAACGCTGTGTTCCGGCCTCCCCAGGCATCGATGACTAACGCTGTGTTCCAGCCTCCACAGGCATCGATGACTAACGCTGTGTTCCAGCCTCCCCAGGCATCGATGACTAGCGCTGTGTTCCAGCCTCCCCAGGCATCGATGACTAGCGCTGTGTTCCAGCCTCCCCAAGCATCGATGACTAGCGCTGTGTTCCAGCCTCCCCAAGCATCGATGACTAGCGCTGTGTTCCAGCCTCCCCAAGCATCGATGGCTAGCGCTGTGTTCCAGCCTCCCCAAGCATCGATGGCTAGCGCTGTGTTCCAGCCTCCCCAAGCATCGATGGCTAGCGCTGTGTTCCAGCCTCCTCAAGCATCTATGGCTAGCGCTGTGTTCCAGCCTCCTCAAGCATCTATGGCTAGCGCTGTGTTCCAGTCTCCTCAAGCATCTATGGCTAGCGCTGTGTTCCAGTCTCCTCAAGCATCGAGGGCTAGCATTGTGTTTCAACCTCCCCCAACGTTAGACGGTGGCAATGTGTTTCAACCTCCCCCAACGTTAGACGGTGGCAATGTGTTTCAACCTCCCCCAACGTTAGACGGTGGCAATGTGTTCCAGCGTGTCACCACCTCGCTGAGCGGTTCGACGTTCCGGCATCCTTCAGCCACGTTTAGCAGCGCTACGTTCCAGCACTCTCCGTACTTTGCAAGAGAGACCATCTCTCCTTCTGTACCAGGACATATTGGTAAGCCAACATATTTCTCCCCTCCTGGCGCTGAGATTCATGGAAGTTCACAACCCCTTGCTTATTCGGACCCAGTTGACGGTGCTTCAATGTATATCATAAAACAAGAGCTGTTCAAGAAAAGTGATTCTCCATTCACAGGAGATGCCCATCACTTTCGATCGTGGATTTTACTGCTTGAGAATCGGCTTAAGGGCTTGCATCTTGACCCTCTAGACACTATCAATATACTTTTATCCAACACGTCTGGAGAGCCAAATAAAATTGTAAGAGACTACCTAGCATCTGGAGCTGCTTTTCCCGGCGAAACTCTGCGAACAATTTGGATTAAGTTGCACGAACTCTATGGGTCACCAATCAGAGTTTGTCAGGCAATGCTGAAAAAACTGGACGATTTTCCTGCTATCCGTCCACCAAACTTACGGATTAAACTGCAGGACTTCTCGCATTTGTGTCGAATGATCGAAGCAAACATGGGATGTAACAGCGAGCTGCAATTTTTTAATCTGGCCATCGGCCAAAGACAAGTTTGGTGTAAACTGCCAGATTGGTTGCAAATAAAGTGGAGGTCTCACGGACATAGATTCAGCCAAGAAAACGCAGGCACCGTTCCTCCTCTCAATGCTCTTATCCATTTCATTGAGTATACCACGGGAGAGCTCTCAGATCCAAATTTTGAGAAACTTTACGAACCAAAGAATAATCGCACTCTGCGTACCGCAGACATTCATTCAACAGGGGAAGAAAATTTCACTTCCGAATGCATCTACCACAAGAAAGAGGGGCATTCTTTGATCGACTGTCGACTGTTCAATAGTCTCAAATACCAGGACAAACAGAGGTTTGCTCTCGATAACAAACTATGCTTTAGATGTCTTGGAGAACATATGGTACGTGAGTGTAGCAGTGATGCTACCTGCGCCAAATGCAAAGGGAACCACGTTACGTTAATGCACCGCGAGAGAAGTATCCATAACAACAAGAATAAATACACCAATCCATATTGTCCAGAAGACGAGGGGGGTGACAAGAAAACACTTTGTAGTGTGGTCTGTGGCAATCCTTCCAACACCCTTAGCTGCTCCAAAACTGTTCTTTGTGAGATTCATCATGAGAAAAATCCTAAGAATGTCCTAAAATTATATGCGATCATTGATGACATGTCAGATTCTTCATATATCGACGAAAAAGTGATGAATCTTCTAGACCTGTCCGGCCGAAGAGAGAAATTTCTCATCTCCACTATGAGTGCTTTGAAGTCTGAACATGATGGGTACATGCTCAGCGGACTCTGGATTCAGGTCTCGGGAGGTGATCAATTCTATTCTCTGCCTGAATTAATTACTAGCGAACATATACCAGGATCCTTATATGAGGTGGGGACCCCAAACATAATAAAGTCTATTCCTCACCAACAACATCATGCCGGTAAGTTTTTGGAATTGGATACTAGTGCCGAACCATTGTTATTACTTGGTAGAAATTCGGGGAACCTAATGAAAAGCATCTGTTATGGAGACAAGGCCCCATTTGTCCATGAAACTTTACTGGGATATGCATTGGTTGGCTCTCCATGTCCAAGTTCTGGAATTAAAACAAAGGTCAAAAGAGTCTTGAGAACATCTCATGAGCACTTCAGTTCGAAAACATTATTTCCCAAGAAGAATTGCAGTTCTGACAGAATATTCGATGAATTCGATGACGATGATGCTCTAGGACTCTCGAGAGATGACCAAAAATTTCTCTCGATCATGGAGAATACAATTCACACTAACGGTGATGGCCACATTACAATGGACCTGCCTCTTAAGCATGAGGATATTAAGTTACCAGACAACAAGTCCGCCGTCTTCTTTCGTACTAAAAGTACATTAAATAAGTTAAAAGATGACGATGACAAGTTGGATCAGTGTATCAGTGCGATGGCTAAAAATATATCTGCTCGTCATGTCGAACAGATACCAGATTTAGAGATTCAACCCTTGCAGCCTAACAAGGTATGGTGGCTCCCAATCTTTGTAGTCACTCAGCAAAAGAAAAATAAGCATAGACTAGTATTTGACAGTTCCGCCAAATACATGGGCATCAGTCTAATTTCAGTGCTTCTGCAGGGACCTGATGAAAACAACCGATTGCGTGGGGTACTACTGCGATTTAGGGTTGGAGATGTCGCCATTGGTGGCGACATAGAATCTATGTTCTACAATTTCTATTTACCAGACAAACACAAAGATTACGTAAGGTTCTTTTGGTTCAAAGACAATAAGCCTAACCAAGAGTTAGTCCCTTATAGAGGTTGCGTTCATCTTTTCGGTAACAAGTCGAGTCCTGCAGTGGCTCATTATGGTCTCCAGTACACAACGACCCACCCTGAGGCACTAACACATCAAAGGGCAATCAAGTGCATAACTGATAGCATATATGTTGATGATCTACTCGCCAGCTGCATGTCAGTCAAAGAAGCAATCCTTCTTTTAGAGGATATTCGGAGCATTCTTCGGAGATATGATATAAGATTCTGCAAGATTGTCTCCAATTCTCCTCAAGTGACGAGTCATTTCCCTGAGTCTGAAAGAGCGAAAATAGTAGATGACATATCAATTGGAGATCAGTCTATACACAAAGCCTTAGGACTAGCATGGCGTATCACTGATGACGTATTCTTCATAAAAAATGAATTGAATAATAAACCCTTCACTAGGAGGGGCATGCTGTCAGTTACGAATAGCATATATGATCCGTTGGGCATCGTATCTCCGGTTATATTAAAAGGGAAAATCATTCAGCGTACTGCTTTGAAAAACTGCGGTAATTCATCGAAGAAATGGGATGAGTCCCTTCCTGTGGAGTTGTACGAAGAGTGGTCGACGTGGATTAAATCGCTCTCCAGCCTCCGCGAGATAAATCTCCCGAGATGTTACACTCCTCCCACTTTCGGAAGTCCCTCACGTTACGAACTTCACATCTTTTCTGACGCATCCGAAAAGGCAATCGGAGCTGTTGTGTATCTGAGGATCTTCAATACTCATAACGAGATCCATGTTTCTTTCGTCATTAGTTCTTCTAGATTAGTTCCTAAATCTTGCACATCAATGCCAAGAAGTGAACTGTGCGCTGCGTTACTGGGATGCAAACTATATAGAGAAGTGACCTCAGAGATCAGACTGCCCATTGATACATGTTCGTTGTATTCCGACAGCAAAGTGGTTCTTTCATATATCTACAACAAGGAGAAACGGTTTTCTAAATACGTCACACATAGAGTTGGGGCAATATTGAAACTGACAGATGTTTCTCAATGGCACTACATAAATTCAACACTCAATCCAGCAGACATCGCCAGTTGACCTCACACCGTAGAGGGTCTAAATAAGTCTATGTGGATGAGAGGACCGGATTTTCTCTGGGAAATGATGCAGCTAAACGAATCTTTCTGTCTTAACGCGGCACTTCCTGAAACTCTAGAAGACAAGACCATTCTGACAACTGAACTGAAATGTGACAGCTCCTTGAACATATTGTTCGATAGAGTGAGTGAATTCGGAAGGATGATTCGAATTGCCATGATGATCATACGGTTTTGCAATCTCCTTGCGAGGAAATTATCCTCTGACAAGATTAAATACTCAAACTCAAAATTTGACGCAAAGTGCCTTCTTGTGCACACGGCTCAACTTTCCTGTTATGGCACCCTTATGTCCTCTCTGACAAATGAAGAAAACTTAAGGGAACAAAGCTTGGCTACCTTTAACCCCTTCTTGGATGAAATGGGTTTGCTACGCGTTGGTGGAAGACTCAAGGACTCGTCTCTAGATTACAACATCAAACGCCCTCTTCTGCTCTCTCCCCATCATCCTCTTACTGCTGCCATTGTTCGACATTATCACGAAGGGACCATGCATCAAGGTCGACACTTAACACTTGGTGCCATCCGGTCGAATGGCTTTTTCGTCGAAAAAGGATCAAAGGTGATTAAAAAGATCTTATCTACTTGTGTGCCCTGTAAAAAGCTGAGGGCTCTTCCTGAAGAACAAATGATGGCTTCTCTCCCCAAGTCTCGTATGGAAATGATAGCACCGTTCCATAATACAGGAATTGATGTGTTTGGTCCATACACCGTCTCAGATAGCAAGTCTACTCGACAAACCAAAGCGACTAGGAAGATCTGGGGACTCCTACTAACTTGTATGGCATCCCGAGCTATACATGTAGAGACTCTGATCGGGTTAGACACGTCTAGCCTGAAAAATGCTTTGAGGAGATTTATAGCTGTGAGGGGAACTGTCCGCAATATTTATTCGGATCGTGGTACAAACTTCGTTGGGGTTAGCAACCAGGAAATTGCTAATTCATCACTGGATCTTCTAAAATCTGAACTAGAGACTCTCGAATGCACCTGGCATTTCAATCCACCTCACGCGAGCCACTTCGGAGGAGCGTGGGAGAGAAAAATCGGCGCTCTCAAACGAATACTTGAGGGAAGCATGAATCATCTGAAAGAGCGGACACTTAACAGAGACGAATTTTCCACACTGTTGATGGAATCTATGGCGATTGTCAACAATACCCCAATGTGGGAAATTACATCAGACCCCAGAGACCCTATACCCATATCACCTTCTATGTTATTAACCTTGAAAGATTCACCAAGTGAACAACCAGTGGAATCACTGTCTGTACAAGACTTATCAGCATACGGGTCAAACAGGTGGAAAAGGGTGCAATTCTTGGCAGACTGCTTTTGGAATAAATGGAGATTGCACTATTTGGGAGGCCTTCAACAGAGATCGAAGTGGCTGTACGCTGGACGCAACGTCAAAATTGGAGACGTAATTCTCCTCAAGAACAAGACAGAAAATCGGAACATGTGGCCAATGGCGATCGTAAAAGAAGTAAAATACAGTTCCGATGATCTTGTGCGATCAGTTACAGTGGAGACGGTAACACAAGGATCTCACAAAACTTATCAGCGGCCAATCTCCGAAATTATACTTCTAGTTGCGAATGACTGATTTAAGTATAGGGTTTCCAGTCAATATTTGTTTTGTTCCATTGTAAATAAGTTAAATGTTCTGTAGTTAGTTGGTTCGTGTTAAAAATAAATACAATTTACTATCAGCTGTATTATCTAGAGACTGTATTACAGTATGTTTATTGTACTGAGTTTTTTTTTGTCGATTATGATGTTCCCACTTGTCTATACTAGTAAAAGTAATATTTTGATGGGGAAACTTTGAATATATTTATTTATGTATGATATCAACTTTCGTTGCCGGGTGGGAGTGTGCTGGAAAGCAGCGATAAAATCGCCCCTCAAAAGGCGATTCACCATAAAGTTCAATTTGGAGTAATAGCACGTAGGATGACCAAATAATTTCACAGATCTATTATTTCAAATTAGGAAGGCTTTTTTCTAAACTCCTTAAATATTTTTAATAATAATAATAAATTAGGAAGGCTGTTTATTGAATTTGGTAAATGTGTTTGATGTTAAATTTATTATCATGGGTATGTTTATCATATTTTTACGCTACTTGCAGTTTAGGGGATGTCGCTAGGGTTATGCTCTTCAACTACGAGGTTTTTAGATTTTGTGTTAAGTAGGCTTGTAGACTTCATTTACTATCACCTCTTCATTTTCCTCTTCCATCCGTGGGTGCAGCCACCGGTACTTGTGTCCCGTTTCATCACATTCCTTTGGTAAGTGACTGCATTCACGGAGTAGCTTTTCTGCATCCATGAGAATTGTCACTGACGGTGGTAGGCGACTTTGTTCATGGAGCCACCTTTCTTTCTGACTACTTCTTCTAGTCCCTTGTATTTATATTTCTACAATTTTAGTTATAGTTTAAATACTTTCTGTTTTCTTTATTTGTCAGTTCTTATAGGTCTCATTCATGTGAGTATTTTTTTCTGTGGTGCACCACATTGTTCGAGCGGTTAAGTTAGTTTGGCGTTATTGTTTGTGTATGTGTGTGTGCGTGTGGTGAATTGTTATACCTGTTTTGAGTTTCATTTATAACTATGTTCAATAAAGTTTTAATATTTTCAGTCCACATATACCTATCTATATACATATTATTGGGAAGATTCGATAGTTTGTTTGTTTCTCTCGGCTACTAAGATTTCTTTTTCAACGCCAAATTACCTGAAGTGAGTATTTGTTCACGACTAGATAAACTATTTGTCCACATTTTCTGAATTATTGTATTGGTTGTTCATTGTGTCTTCTTGTATCTTTCTCAGATCACTAAATAAAAACTCAGTCAAATTACGCTGTTTTAATTCGGAGAAGCAATTCCGAAACAAGAGTAGAGGTTAGATAAAAGAGTAGAGGTTATATATTAGAAAGATGAATGAAAGATTTGTTTGTTTAATTCTTTTAAATTTCTTCTATTACGATATTATCATGTTTTACACTATGGACCTTTAATTTTTATAAGGTTTAAGTATAATTTTTTTTGTGTCTACAAAATTTATAATTGCGAAATCAGATTTTTAAAGACAACATTTTCCATTAAAAACGCTAGAAAAAACGCAGCCCCGGCAGCTGACCGGTCTCAACCGCGGAATCATTGAGATGTATCTCGATGAATGTGTCGACACATGTGCCATTCCAAATCAGACTCTTTCCATTCATTTAAGGGAACATATTAATACCATGTGGGCACTAACCCTTGTCAAGCCCAGAAGGCTCAAGCAGTGAAGGGAGTCCTGCTCTCAGCAAAACCCGTTTTACAACATCATTCTTTGATGCATGTTTTAGGCGACCCACAGAACTGAGCCTACAAGACAGGCCATGCAGTCCTCTGATATCCATCAAACTACCACAGCGGCAGGAATGAGGTTCGCAAACTCTGGCAAACACTCTGAGAGCAATGGCTACCATCAGGACCTCTGGATCAAGCTGTGTACCTAATGACGGTATGGCAATCGTATTCGACCACGTTTCTTCCCATGTGACCACCGGTGGGTCACGCCACATTTAAACTGTTGATATATGTAAATCGTTGCTTGTAGATAATATGTTCAAATATTTTGAACCTTCAAAAACTCTTTTGTACCTTAGTAGAGAAATGAATTAGTTAATATTAAAATGAAAGGTTAGATTAAAAAGCTGTTATATGAGTGCGGCTTGAAACGTGTTAAGAAATGCGGATAACAGTCATGTTTTTGACACTTGATCAGCCCCAGCAAACAGACTCTCCATTAATGAATGAGCCCATGGTGTATCCCATTCTTTTTGACTGGACTCATGGACTGGTACCGGGAGATCAGCCTGTAAACCCCTCCTCCGTGTCTCAACTGCATCTATAAGCTCTCTGATATCAACTACATGATTACTAGAAAGAAAGGTTTCAACCAAATCATTCACAGAATACATTGAAAACACAATAACAGGTAAGACAATGTCTCCAGCTCTCCTACAACTTGGTCTACCAAGGCCAACTAGTACAGTTTGCTCTACAACCAAAGAATCAACTGACATCACTACATTGGTCACACTGGTAACGGCAGATCTAAGTGAATCACGAAAACAGCTAAGCTCGACTATATGATTGTAAGCTGAAAAAGCCTGCAGACCATATTGCAGCTTCGAAATGGAGAAAGCAATTCTCAACAAAAAAATAAGGCTTGATGGTTATCGACTACATTAGGTCAAGATCTTCTTTCCTCCTTAAAATCTCCGCAGGAATTCTAAAGTCACTTAAAGGCGCTCCCAACAAAGAGCAATTACTTATCGCCATTCTTGTTCATTCTGGAGTGTTCCAGAGGTGCCAACTTATGAGATGTCCACCTGCATTGGCCGTTAACTTAAGCATTCACTTCGCCATTTGCATTCGGCGCGTTAACATGTGTGTGTTTTTTCCTGCTCTCCTAGGCTTAAAAAGTCTAGTTGTGCGTGCACAGTGTTTGTGATCGATTGAATTCGATTTTCATTCAAGCCTAGATGTTCTCGTATACAGATAAGTGATTTTATTATAGCTTTACTATTAGTTCTATAGGATATACAATTTTAGCCACTTTTGCTCGTTATTATGATTTTTAAAAAATTACCTATCTTGCGTGGTACTTGAAAACAGGCCTTGCTGATAGTTTTTAAGTGAGCCAGTTAACTACTAACTAGTTATAGGTTGTATGCCTATAGTCTCGTTCGAATAATTTCACAGACAGGGGAATTTCGATAACCCCCTGCTGGACCGAAGACAAACCCTAGAAATTCGTGACTAGGGTAAATCTAGTTAGTTAGTTCGAAGCCGGTATTTCGAGACCGTGCTTACACTGCAAATATACGCTATATCGTGTATAACTAACTCACTTAATATTTTCGTCCCAAATTTACGGTGACTACTAACCAGTTAACTACTAACTAGCTATAGGCTTAGCTATGCCTATAGAGTCTCTTTCCAAATTTCACATTGTGAAATTCTTCTCTACTAAGAGAAAAATTATAGACAGGGGAATTTCGATAACCCCCTGCTAGGATTGATGACTAAAACTCTAAGAATTCGTGACTAGAGTTACTAGTTAGAATAGATAAAGCCGGAAATTCGTGACCGTGCTTAAACTGGATATCTCAAAAATATGATAGGGTCACATAGGTAAATTGCGGCTCCCAAATTACATTGAAATGTTGCATTGATATCAAAAGAAGCGCGGTGAATGATATAATTTATTAATATTATTTTTTAACGTGTGTTTTGAAACCATGATGTTTCTTTTGTTAGAGGCCGCAGTTAGTTAGCGTGCCGCAATTTACCTGCTTGACCCTATATCTAGTAACTATTTAACTCTCTTAAAATTTTCGTCACAAATTGGTGACTACCAGTTTACTACTAACTAGCTATAGGCTTAGCTATGCCAATAGAGTCTCTTTCCAAATTTCACTCAGTGAAATTCTTCTCTACTAAGAGAAAAATTATAGACAGGGGAATTTCGATAACCCCCTGCTAGGTTTGATGACTAAAACCCTAAGAATTCGTGACTAGGGTACTAGTTAGCTAGTTCAAGCCGGAAATTCGTGACCGTGCTTTACTGGATTGAACAAATATACACTATATATCGTATAATACTATAACTTTCTTGAACTTCTTTATTATATTATATGGTAACTTTACATATGTGCAATAATACTCAAAATAAAAAATTTTAACGGGTACAAAGTGGCGTAAATTGTAAATAATACTTGTTTGTAATCATTGCCTAGGGTCCCACAGGTAAATTGCGGTTCAATTGCAGTCTTTGCAAGAACTTTTCTAAAACTTTTTGATTCGAATTTTTATTGAAATTTGTTCAGATATCTGAAGTAGCGGAATGCATTCTATATTTTATTATTGTTTGAAGCTATGATATTTCTGTGGTTAGAGGACACAGTTAATTAGTGTACCGCAATTTACCTGCTTTATCCTATCTAGCTTATAATTGGTAGCTACTTAAAGATTGATATTGCTACTAGTGCTATGTATTCCATTCAAGAAGCACCATGAATTTATGGATACAATTAATAATAATAATCCAGTTAACTACTAACTAGTTATAGGTTATATGCCTATAGTCTCTTAACAATAATTTCACATCGTGAAATTTTCTCTGATTCAGAGATATAATATAGACAGGGGAATTTTGAAGAGAAACCCTAAAAATTTTGTGACTAAGGTAAATCTAGTTAGTTAGTTTGAAGCCGGTATTTTGAGACCGTGCTTTCACTGGAAATATCAAATATACGCTACGCTATATTGCGTATAATTTTTTAACTCTTTATAAAAATTTCGTCTCAAATTCATGGTGACTACTAACTAGCTACAGGCTATATGCCTATTGAGTCTCCTTCCATATAAACTCGCATTATGAAAATTTTCTGTTTCAGAACAATTTGAGAGGGGATTCCGATATTCACTACTATGATTGAAGACAATCTATGAATTTTTAGCTAGGGCAACTAGTTAGCTATTTTAGCCGGGAATTTGTGACCCGAGCTTGTACTGGCTTCATCTAAGGAACACTAGACATATCGTGTAACTTGAACTTTAGTCTCAAGTACCAATATTTAATTTCTTAACAAATACAGACTGTTAATACCACTACAGATATGTTTTGCAATTGCATATCCAAGTCTGGTTCTTCAATAAAAATTTTGCTGGAAGCCAGTTAACTTACTAGTTATATGCTAATGCCTACAGTCTCTTCCCAAATGAATTTGCAATGTTAAGTTTTTCTCTGATTCAGAGAATTAACAGGGGAATTTCGATAACCTCCTGCTAGGATTCAAGACTGTTCATAGTTTTTCTAGTAGGCCAGTTTACTATGTGTCGTAATATACCTACTTTACCCTAATTACCTATATTCCTCGATAAATTCTTCTGCGACGCGGGAATTGACGAAGAGTTGAAGACTGTTGAATACGTTGTTGCACTAGGGCAACAACTAGTTCAACCAGAAATTTGGTACACATAGTCACATAAAACCTGTATTTCCAAATTATTTCTTATTTTGGAAATTCAAAAATTAATGTCTATAGGTATGAAGATTGGTCATAGAGAATAATGATAATTTTCGGTTCAGTTTTCTCATTCATATAAGACGTGAAGGACTTCATTTATTTATAAATTTATCTAAAGCCATCGAATCTGCATATCCATTATTAACGTTATTTATTAGAACATTGAAGAACTGTAGTTGGTTCAATGGAATAAATTTGTCTCGTGGCCTCTATTGATTTTGAAGATGATTACTTTTCTGTCCATATAGAGAATAATACCGTAGATATTAGAAATTGGAAAACATTTCTAACTAAAGTTTAGAGCTAAAGGCTCTACTTGTGAATCATGCAACTTACTTAAGTCATGAATTCTATATTGGCAAAATTAAGAACTGAAAGTTACTTATCTATGTACTATTTAATTTACTTAATTGATAGATGAATTCGCATATGAATGGACTGTTGCAGAGAGAGAGAGCACTGTTGTTTTTAGTAATGAAAGAAATTTTATTTTGTTTATTCCTAATCATTAGAAAGAAATGATTTTTAATTGATGCAACAAATTTGAGCAAAATTCTATTAATTGTGACGTTTTTATTTTTTATCAAACTGTTGACTCTCTGCCATCCAGCAGTTTAATGGTGAGTTTTATTCTTTATAATTTTAGAACGTCTTAAAATTAATGCTCTCAAAATTGTCAATGGTAACTTACAAATGAATAGAAATTGATGATGATTATCCAGCTTAAAGTATTTAGACATCCTTTCATTACTATAGTTTCGTAAGCGTTGAAGGTATTTTTGGTTTCAAGCTTTCGATTAAAAAGATTTCTATTCATCATCAGGAGAAGTGTGGAAAACGTGGCCTTCAACTCTGAGTTTATATAACCTCTGATAATATGGATTTCCAGTTGAATATGAATCTTTTCAATCAGTTTAGTAAGCATAAACCATGATTCTCAAAGTATTGTAATTAGCTACCACTGATGCATCAACTTGAAGAATGTAAATTTCTTATAAATATATTAAATTTTATTTAAAATAGATGGGATTATATATGCTAAGACTCTACCTCCCACATTAATGTTCTAGAACTGAAGGCCATTTTAATCCGGTTGGCAGGGCCTTTTCAAATGACATTTAGTTTGTCCACATCAAAATATTTACTGTCAAGACTACAAATATTCAGCCATGCTCTCGTATTAATTAAAGATTTTGACAACGTCTGTTAGAAGACTTATTTTTCTGTGAAAAAATATACTTTTATCAAAACGTTCATGCTGATAAAGTAAGTTGGTATTTTGATGGGATTACCGAATAGTAGCTGATATCTAACGTTTAAGTATCATGAGGCTTTATAAAATTTAGGAAGACCAAGTGCAACAGTGTTCATTACCCCTTTTGCGGTACAAAATCAGTATCATGTGTTTTTAGTGCAGAATTTCCGCCAAACCTCTATAAACAACATAGCTAGATCACAAGTGGTATATTTCTTGAGTAGACAGAAAATTGATCCCATGCAATTTAATGATGTAAATTATTAATATAAAGTTTTCTTATAATACTGGATTATCTATAGTGAAATCTCTTGCAGTAAAGAGTGTTAGTTATTGAATTAGTGCAGGTATCCTGGATACCAATTAAAATAAAAATTAAATAAGACTAACCACTCCCATGTACAAATGATCTTGGAAGTTTCTTCTGTTTTGAATTTTGAAAAATTATTTCCCTCTGGAAGGTATTGCTTTTAGAATTTCAACATATTAATTAATGAGATACGGTACAAGCTCGATGATCTATACATCAAGTTCCAACTTTCAAAGTTATGGATGTATAAAGATTTTGTATCATGAAAGAGACTATTTCAATTACTTTATACACCACGTGTGGGAAATAATGAATTCCTGATTAAATGAGGTATTTTAATGCCAATTCAAATTCTGTCTATATTTAACCTTCAAAGAGTACATGGATTAGATTTCGTGGAGAGTCTAATCAACTCTGTAAGTTTCCGAAAATCATACAAACAGTACCTATCTATTTCAAAAATAGGTAGACGGATTGAAGCAATTATGGAAGAGGCAGGAATCGACATTGCTAAGTTTAATCTCTGCACTTGTGCAGCAGCTGCCTGTTCTTTCTTGAACCATAATATTACCATTGACGATAATCAAGGTCGCAGGGTGGGTCAACGTTACAATTTTCTAATGCTCTTATCTTAAATTCATACTTGAAAATTGGTTGGTCTCATCTTTTGCTGCGTTCTTTAAAATCTCATAAGTTGGCACCTCTGGAACACTCCAGAATGAACAAGAATGGCGATAAGTAATTGAACAGTTACCCAAGGCTTACCTGTAAGGTGAAGGGTGACTTCAATTACTTCGGAAGCCATTCTTGTTCATTTTTCTGGAGTGTTCTTTCCCGCCCGGAGCGCTCCCGCCCGAACACTCCAGAAATACACAACAAAAGATTCGATCTTTGAATACTGAATGCTTAAGTTAACGGCCAATGCAGGTGGACATCTCATAAGTTGGCACCTCTGGAACACTCCAGAAAAATGAACAAGAATGGCTTCCGAAGTAATTGAAGTCACCCTTCACCTTACAGGTAAGCCTTGGGTAACTGTTCAATTATTATCCTTATTTACCACCCTGACACAAAGAAGCACTGCCCGAACATAAATTCTGTTTCACCAGAAGCAGTATCATAGAGGATGGTAAGCTTTCCTTTTTCGCTATTAACTTCAAGTTTAACCAATTAATGTAGATTGTTAAATCCTCCAGAACTCTCTCTGATGTATCTCCCAAGGCTGAGTCGTCCAGATACCAAACATTGAACTCTGACTCAACCCTGAAACCACCTCGTCTATTCTAGGAGCCAACATAGCCCGTCTAAAAAGATCACAATCCGACCTCAGCACTTCTTCATCAAAAACAATAGCTGAAGGCGAAGAGTAAACTTGCCATAGCTAGGAGTCTATATAGCTCTGGCACACGGTTATGAATAACTGTAAGGAGGGTGTCTCTCATCAGGCAGTTGAAGGCGTGTTTCACATCCACCTTGAGAAACACCTTTCTATGATTACAGTCACTCAAGTACAATCTAGCAGAACTTGCGGCAGCTTCACAGCTACCCTTCGTAGAGCTACCCAAGTTGAACCGGTTTTAATTCACTACCAAGAGAGTGTGATAATGTTTACGCACCAACTTTGGCAGCAAACCTCGGTAATGTATTACCAACTGCTATGAGTCTGACGCTACCATCTTTCTTGATTAAAGCGCACAATATGGCTCCATAAAGGGTTGACGCAGCAAAATCAGCAACTTCTCCTCTCAATATCGCATTAACAAAATCTGTCAGGGTGGTCAAAAGAGGTACTTTGGCCTCTGTAGAAGAATAGGACTATAACGTCATCAAATGTCCTGACCTGAGGCCATCAAGTCCTCGAGCAGAACCAGGGCGTGTAAAATTGACAGACTTCCTGACATCCTCTTCCAACCAATTCACACAATTAGAGAATTATCCAGAGGTTCTGGCATCATCAAGTATTGCGGAGCAGGCGGTTGTTTAGACCACAAAGGTCTGACAGTCTCTTGGTTTAGTTGGGCAAGTCCCTTCAAAGATGACAGCTCTCGAACTGCTCCACTCACGTCACCATGCATCTGCGAACTTATCCTGCCACCCATTTCTTTAACTTTTGTTATTTATCATCGTCTGAAGCGTGTCGTTTGTGAAAAACTGGGACTATGGATTCAGGCAGCTTAGGTTTGGAGTCAGTCTATAAAAATTGGGCTACCTGTCCATTTATTTTAGTAGCAAGAGAAACCTTTGCGAGCTTCCCAACCACCATATGGGCACTGCAGCCCCCAGAAGCAGAAGCTCATTAGCCTTGTCTATGCTAATTGGGTCTTCTCATCATGCTACGACAGCCACTAATGTACAACTACAAATTCTCCAGCTGATTGGGCTACTCCTGGGGGTCGTCGATTTAACCCAAATCTCGACACGCCACACAAACCCATCTCGCAATAGCAGACGACGAGTGTGCCTTTGTCAGACATATACACGACTTGTGGAACCATCCAGAACATTGTACACATTTAACTCGTTTCTTACGGTTATTGCATGTGCCACAGACAGCATCATCACCCTCAATCATGAAAATAAAGATACATCAGCGGTCTGACTGGCCCAAACAGAACAAATCTCCCAGCTCCCCTCTACCAGAGTGCCCGAGGTGAGCATTCAGGGGACCAACCTTCCTGTTCAGTAACTATTTCGGTATTTTTGAGAGTATTCTCTATTTCTGCTTCTTTGCAAATCTTTTCAAATATTAGTATGGTTTCCTTGGATTTTTTCCCGACAGTAACAGGCAATCCTTCCTTCTGTTCTTTACAAACTAAGCATTCATCCATATTTTAGTATTACTATCTCATTCTATTATTCCTAGAAGTAAAATACAACTACATGAAATATTAATTAAACAAATTACTGCTCAAAAATAACGAAAAATTACATTTTTTAGCCTAAAATACATCATTTTTTTCTGTCCCTTTGTTATTTTGTTATTTTCTATTTTGAAAATAAGAAATATAGTTCAATGTTAATATAATAACGAAAAAAATCAATGTTAATTATAAATAGGTCAGGAATTAAAGGGTAAGATAGAAATTTTGTTGAAAATTAAATTTTCTTGCAAAAATTCTACAAAGACATTTTGAGTGCACCTTCATCCAAATAAAAATATTTTTTGCCCAAACAGGATTTCGGTGGATTTTCACATGGTTGAAGTACTTAAAATTGCACTTCTAATGGTACCAAACTTGTCTTTTTCAAATTATGTCCGAGTTGAACCCTAACTTGACTACACTAATATATGTATGTATTCAAATGTCTGTTAGTGATAATATTGAAAACTATTCGATGTAAACTCAGTTGATCAAGTACTTGCCATTTAGAAATTTTGCAATTGAAATAAAAAATAAATTAAATGTGTAAACTGTATAACATTTGAAATTCCTCATCATGCTGGTGTATATTCACTGTTTTATTTTTAATTTGAAATTGAAAGCTATTCCAGGCTCAAACTTCAGAAACTGTTTAATAATTAATTTATAGTGAAGCGATTAAAATTATATAAAACTGAAATTCAGCGTGACACAAAAATAGAGGGATGAAAGTAAACGCTTATAACTCAAAAAGTAGTACACTTAGAAAAATGAAATAAAAACCACATGATAGAGTATATCTTCAAAATTTATTTGATGTCAAAGTTAGTTACATTTTGCATTTATACCGGGAATTAAAATACAATTTACAAAAACAGTAATTTACCACAATATGCAGAAATCTCACGATCAATGCATCTCCATTTTCGAACAGTTTATATTGATAGGATTTCGATCTATAGTCAGAAGAGGTTCTTCAAACAAATTCAGAGAAAATATAGACCACAAAAGAGTGGATAAAGCGTTCAAAGTATTGAAAAGTATAGGGAGTATACTGAACCAAAATAAGGGAAATTTTGGTCGTAAACAGAATGCAGGAACTAAAAAAAATATTGCCACAGTTATTACAATGATTCAAAAATCGTCACAAAGTGATAGAAAGATGGTAGCAGAACTTAAAATATATCGAGAAAACATTCAACACCTTTTAAAGAATGATCTTAATTTGAATGAAACCTACAGATCTCAAATAATTATAAAGAAGATTGCAATTTTGTCAAGGGATTAGGTAATCGTCTGGTGCAGCATTAGTTCTAGCCGAGTTTATTGCCCATATTTTTGATAATGATAAGCACACCTTCTACGTATATTGAAATATTAAACATCATGTTGACAGGCAGCATTCACCCTGACCGTTGGTTTCAACAAAACAGAGCAACATCACATACCTCATTGCGAGCACAAAATTGACTAACGAATTGATTTGGAACCCACATCATCCCTCAACGTATGGATTTCCCTTTGCCAGTCTCATTATTTTTTGAGGGTATATAAAGGAGAATCTTTACTGAACAAAGCCAGATACTTTTGAAAACAACAAGAATACTGTCACGTATCCAAGAAGTTATTTAATCAAGGAATCATGATATCTTTGGTGCGATGATAGCGAATTTTGATAAACATATAAATTTGAGAATTGAGCAGCAGGGAGGTTATTTTGAGCAATTGTTATAAACAAGATAAATTTTGAAGATATACTCTATCTGGTGGTTTCTATTTCATTTTTCTAAGTGTATTACTTTTTGAGTTATAAGCGTTTACTTTCATCCCTCTTTTTTTGTGTCACGCTGTATAATGAATTTCATCAAAATTTTAAACATAAAGTGAAGTAGATAAATTATAAATTGCTAAACACGAACTAACTTTTGTCTCAAGTCGCAGCAACACTAATGGAAATAAAATGCTTATATAAAGAGGATTAGTCAAAATATTTTTATTTCTAACAAATAGTTGCTCATCTGTTTCAAAAAATTATTTAGAGTATACATTTCATGGCATCATTCGACTGAATTTGAAATAAAATATGTGAGTAATTTCAAATATATATTCTATTTATATTTATATATTAGTGGAATCCTCCACTGCTGAATTTTCCACTAATTGAGTTCAACGCTGGTGGAATATTCCCGGTGGAACTTTTCACTGGGAAAATTGCCACTGGGAAGATTGCCACTGCGGGAAAACTCCCACTGTGGGAATATTGCCAACCGGAGATTGCCACTGAGGAAAATTGCCATTGTATTTATGCCATTATATTGTATTTATGTAAATTCGTTGGTAGTTACTGAATCTTATTTTATATCATTAATTTAAAATAAATAATGATTTAAAATGAGTACATCGCATTTTGACAAGTGGATACGCAATTAATATTAACTTAATGTGTTCATTTGTTCCCTTACGTCTTTAAGAGGTTAAATCATTTAAAGGTTCTCTACTGTACCAGTTTATCTACATACAAGTTATTATTTTTTCTAGATTGGATGAAACAGTGCAGGAGCTTCTAAAACAAACCCCTCTATGTTGATCAACTCTAACTTTAATTGTTTCCTTGTCTCGTCTATTAAAGTACAGTCCTCTGAACACTATCCGAAAGTGAATGTGGAAATGACATTGGAAACCAATAAAAAATTTAGTTTGTCTTTATAATTTAACAATAAACATATTGCCACTTGAATTAGAAGAACTAAAAATGAATTAAGAACCTATCTGATGATAAAGCTTAAAGAGGCTAATTTACGATTAGCAAAAATAGTTGATATTCATGGCGCGATTCCCAAGTGAAAATAGAAGCAGGTTCGAGGCAGCGGTTAAGTCGGTCGAGGTAGTCACCACGTCAGCCAAAGAGCAGCGAGAGCACAGCGTGTGAGCCAAACTGACCGATTTGGGGGCCAATTCTACTCCGGCGTAACTGCGCAGAACTACTCCTATTTGCCTAGCGCGCTGCCTAAGGGGCCCGACCATGGTTTTTGAAAACTTTTTATTAATGAAGCTACGGTTCTGAAACTTGGTACTCGCATGTAAAAATCTAATTCTCTTTCGATTTTGTTCCTGGCATTTTTTCGATTCGACCCCTAGAAAACGAGTTATTCGAATTTCGAACTGTTTTTCGACCCTTTTTCAAAACGCCTAAAGCTTGATTTTGGTTGAAGATACGGCATTGCGGGTTTTTGCATTCGATTCACCAAAGGATGGTCTAGAATTGTAGTCGAGTTTTGTTCAAATTTCAAATTATTTTTCGAAATATTGGAAAAAAAATTTAAATTCAATATTTCTAAAAATAATTTGAAATTCGAACAAAACACGACTACAGTTCTAGATAATTTCCTGGAGATTCAAATGCAAAAAACTGCAATGCCGTAGCTTCAACCAAAATCAAGCGTTAGATGTTTGAATTCCAAAATGTGTAGCTATTTTGAAGTGCCTCAAAATGGCATTAGAAGTTATTGGGGCACTGACCATGTTTTTTTCAAAAAAAAAATTATTAATGAAGCTACGGTTCTGAAACTTCGTATACTAATACAAAATTGAATTCCCTATCGTTTTTGTTCATGGCTTTTTTTCGATTAAACCCATAGAAAACGAGTTATTTGAACTAACAGAGCGCTATATACCCACATCCCTTCTCCCTCTCCCAAGGGGCATAGCGTCACACATGAACACTCTAGAGTTCTGATTTTTTGTACAATCATTTATAAGGTTGTTAGGTACCTATTTATTAAATAAAAAAAAATGATATAATTTAGAGATTTTCCATGGTCGGACCCCCTAACTGCGGATGCGCGGCCTCTAGCCGCGACTGTAATATTATTTTACTATTATAGCAGTTTTGGCTAAGGGTCACGTATCCGCAGTTAGGCAGCGCGTTAGGCAAATAAGAGCAGGTGCCAATAGTAGTTCTGTGCAGTTACACCGGAGTAGAATTAGTCCTCAAAGCAGTCAGTTTGGCTCACACGCTGCACTCTCGCTGCTCCTTGGCTGCCGTGGTGACCACCTCGATCGGCTTTGCAACAATTGTGTTGCAAAATATGCATGATGAAAAAGGATAAAAATTAAAAGGAATAAACATGTTGCATTAGTTTCATTGATATTTATACGATTAATAAATACGTCATAGACAATTTGTAAGTAACGAAGTTTCAGCAACTCAAGTCATTTAGTTTTTAATTTTGAATAAATATTTCAAACCGGAACGGGCTTCTCGGGACCATTGTTTGAATAGCTGCTTGTAGATTTTATTTATAAGAGAGTAATTTAACTTATCAAACAACGATTACATAAAATTCAAATCATTTTGTATTCTGTTTGGTGTTTTGTTTGCATAGACTATTAATATTTTTGTTTGAATGTTAATATATTATATAGGGGCAATTTTCCTCCGTGGCAGTTCTCCGGGTGGCAATTTTCCACCAGAGGCAGTTTTCCCAGGGGCAATATTCCAAGTGGCAGTTTTCCCATTGATAATTTTTCGCTCACAGCTTGTTCCACATTAGTCAGCGCTCGGCCATCGATTCAATATTCGCTAAACAAATTCTAACACCTATTAGAACTTCCTCCAACTGAATAGAATACGATTTCATACCTATCCCTATAACATAAGTTTACGCACACTACTGTGGTTCCTTACAAGAATATAACAAAGGTGTAGTTAAATAACGTTAAAGTGTATTTCTAAATTGACTTCTAAATTCTGATAACTTTGAAGCAGTTATTTAATTCATGTATATGGCCTTAATTAATTTGTTAGGAAAAATAAGAATACAATGAAATTGTTTAAATTTGAAAGTTTTTTATTCATTAATTTTATAATTATTATCGATGGTACGCAATGCTTCTTCTATTTTTCGTAGTTCCGTGGTGTTTATCTTAAATGTCACAATATTGGAATCAAGTTCATTATCACTTGAATATTCATCATTAAATTCCTCGTTATTGGAGTTAGTATCTAAGTAATTACATAAGCTTGGATTCATGCTAGAAGCAGATGAATTCCTAGATTTTGAACTGGAATATATAGAGCTGCATCCACTTGAGTTTATAGAATTATTTGCTTTTAGTGAATTGTGTGTAAGGACGCTAGAACTTGACTGCCTGATACAATTAATCTTGCATAACATCTTTTTAAATAGCCTGCAACAGAAACATCCAGTTGAACTAGCATTCGATACATTGGCCATACAGTGATTTGAAATTCCGAAACTGCGGTTATCAGTGAAATTCCTTCCATTAGATTGAACTTCGGTAGCGCGCTGATCTTCTGTTTCAGATGTGCTATCAACATCCGTAAAATCTTTCGCAGATTCGGTGAGAGGGTATCTGTAGAATATGATAACTTCTCCCTTTATCCCACTAGACACCATAGTGATGTTATCAATGGTGGGAATACTTCTACGAGACATGTCTATCATCTTCTTCAGGTCTTCATTTAAAATTGGGAACATCTTTGGCCTCTTGTCCGTTAGAACCAAAATGGAAGAGTCGCGACCTGCATGCGATGACGTCAGAAGGTATCTTCTGCTGATGAAATTCTCCATCTGTTGGAAAAAGGAAGTAAGTTAGTTCAAATTGTTACTTTATTTTTGACATTAGTTGTAAGATTTAAAGCTTTGTTATAGTCAGAATAATCAAATTATTGTTTCATTCTGTAAACAAAAATTATGAAAAAATACTAAGGAACGGAAAATCTAATTTTTTTAAATAAAATAGCAAAAACTAATAACACAAGATGAAAATATCATTCATATTATTAAGATTCCATCATCAATTCTAACCTATGATGGACTATTTGAACTTCTTTTACAATTTGTTGAAATAACGGAACAAGAAAGTTTATAATGAGGAAAGAGTTCATTTTATTAGATTAGATGGTTATACCTAAATAAGTATATATGTTACAAAGTTTCTTGTAGAATTATTCTGAACAAAAAACTAGTTTCATACATTTTATAATTCATTTACACTAAGAAGAAAGTACAACCATATGGTCATATCTAATGGATGATCAATTTATGCTTTGAATCAATTTATTGTTTTTTTGTCAAATGAGTAAATTGTTAAGTCTGTACTTTTTCTTTTAGCACTTGCCTTATCATTCTCTGTTTGCCCGAAAAGTCTGTTCTAATACTTATATAAGGGTTTGAACCTAATTTTAAACCATGTATTAATTGTATATTTGTATTTTGTATTTTTTTAGTTCAATAAAGATGTTTCAATGAGTCAATTACGTGAGTTGGATCGAAGTCACTTTATTCCTCAATTTATAATTATCTTAGATCCGTTCTACCAATGAAATGCATAGCAAACAATGTTATAAAGAGGTGGTTCTAGATAACAGAAAATGACGATAGCTTTTGATAGATTTATGGAATTTTAATCTCCGTACCAATATATATACCGGTTTACAGTTCCTGTTCATGGTTAGGTCACCACCATTTTGTCCGTAGGTCTTAGAGAATAAACTATGTAAGTTATTAAACTGAAATGTGCGTCACAATTGTAAATATAATTGGTATTTCATTAATTATTTACTCTTTTGGGTTGATGCTAATACATTTTAGTCAATTATTCCATAATAGGTCTATCACTATTTTAGCTAAGTACTTATTACACAAACATTAAACACTTTCGATTACTGAATATCACTCATATATCAGAACCACGAGGTAAATGGAAATTTCGTAACGATTGTTTTACTATCAATTTATACACGCTAGAAATAATAATTCGAGCATGAATATTATACTGATTTGCTACCTAATAAAGTTAATATGTGGAGCAAATTATAATTACATACAATGATGTATAAAGTCTTTCTATTATAAAGAAATTTACATAACTTATCATTAATTTCATGAATTTGATATCAGTTTATAAAATAACAGATTATACTTTTATAATACTTTTAACAGCACTTTATCAAACACGTAGAATATTAACACCAATAAATAATCTATCTTACCTCAAAATGTAGAAAATGAGTTTCTTCTTTGTGAGCACAGATATTAGAACTAATTTAAATTCTGCAGTTCCGAAGATGAGTTTTTTTTGTCCACCGTTTGCGAGTCCGTCACAGGAAATGAAGAAGAATTTGAACGCAGTCGAACAGTATGAGGAAGCAAGGAGGCTTCGATTGTCTTTCAGCTTATCTTCGTATATCAAGATGAGCAATAATACGTGCGTATTATGATTACTCCATATTTCCTAAATCCAGCCATATAAAGTAAAAGCAATAATTGTAATTGTATATATACAGTTAATTAATACACAAATATACTAAAAAATATATCAATTTCTTAGTAAGAGGAAATAATCATTGCTGATACGAAACATAGATAGTGACATTATCTTGTGCATCCACGCAGTCACTACGTACATTTGTGACTATATATTTTACTGTTGAAATTGAATCTAATAAATTTGAATTACTTTGATTAGAAGGACATTCAAATTCCTTTGGATCAGATTCAACTTTAAAATTAGGTATCTACAATTTTATAATGATATTTCTTTTCTTAGTATTATTTTACAGTTTTAGTGAAATTCAAAGGCATTTTACATCTTTTATTCTTTTACTATCATTTCATTTTATAACTCTATCTATCATTTATTCCTTTACTTCTCTCTCTTATATGTATTTCCTCTCTTTGTACTCCATATCAAATACTGTACAATTACCTGCACCCTGGTAAAGAACTCTCTCATACACAAGGGAGTTGAACCTGTAGCCCCAGACTAGCTATACTGTATATCTCATTTCAATGTGACATACTTTTTATAAAGTGAGTTATAACTTATAAGGTATATCAATAATACTATTTTTCCAGTAAAAATAACTTTAAAAATAATTTTTATTTCGGAATAGTTTTTTAACAACACGTTTCTTTTGTTATTTCTAATGACTCTTTTGAAGTTTTGACCTTTCCACCTGACGATGTTTGAAGAGAGAAACATGACGAGGATGTTATCACTAGAACTACCAAGCAGTCAAAATGACTGCTTTTCAAATTCAAAATGTGCACATATATTGAGCAAGCACGTTTTTTGGGACTTGTCACAACATTCAGTCAAAATAACTTTAAATAAGTATGTACTCAATTATTCGATATTAGAGTAGAGGTTAGATATCAGAGTGGGGGTTAGATATTAGAGTAGAGGTTAGATATTAGAGTAGGGGTTAGATATTAGAGTGGGGGTTAGATATTAGAGTAGGGGTTAGATATTAGAGTGGGGGTTAGATATTAGAGTAGAGGTTAGATATTAGAGTAGAAGTTAGATATTAGAGTGGGGGTTAGATATCAGAGTGGGGTTAGATATTAGAGTAGAGGTTAGATATCAGAGTGGGGGTTAGATATTAGAGTGGGGGTTAGATATCAGAGTGGGGGTTAGATATTAGAGTGGGGGTTAGATATCAGAGTGGGGTTAGAAATTAGAGTGGGGGTTAGATATTAGAGTAAACGTTAGATATTAGAGTAGAGGTTAGATATTAGAGTAGAGGTTAGATATCAGAGTGGGGTTAGATATTAGAGTGGGGATTAGATATTAGAGTGGGGGGTTAGATATTAGAGTGGGGGTTAGATATTAGAGTGGGGTTAGATATTAGAGTCGAGGTTAGATATTAGAGTAGAGGTTAGATATCAGAATGGGGTTAGTTATTAGAGTGGGGGTTAGATATTAGAGTGGGGGTTAGATATTAGAGTGGGGTTAGATATTAGAGTAGAGGCTAGATATCAGAGTGGGGTTAGATATTAGAGTAGAGGTTAGATATTAGAGTAGAGGTTAGATATTAGAGTGGGGTTAGATATTTGAGTAGAGGTTAGATATCAGAGTGGGGGTTAGATATTAGAGTGGGGGTTAAATATCAGAGTGGGTGTTAGATATCAGAGTGGGGGTTAGATATTAGAGTGGGGGTTAGATATCAGAGTGGGGTTAGATATTAGAGTAGAGGTTAGATATTAGAGTGGGGTTAGATATTTGAGTAGAGGTTAGATATCAGAGTGGGGGTTAGATATTAGAGTGGGGGTTAAATATCAGAGTGGGTGTTAGATATCAGAGTGGGGGTTAGATATTAGAGTGGGGGTTAGATATCAGAGTGGGGTTAGATATTAGAGTGGGGGTTAGATATTAGAGTAGAGGTTAGATATTAGAGTAGAGGTTAGATATTAGAGTAGAGGTTAGATATCAGAGTGGGGTTAGATATTACAGTGGGGGTTAGATATTAGAGTAGATGTTGGATATTAGAGTATAGGTTAGATATTAGAGTAGAGGTTAGATATTAGAGTAGAGGTCAGATATTTGAATAGAGGTTAGATATTAGAGTAGAGGTTAGATATTAGAATAGAGGTTAAATATTAGAGTAGAGGTTAGATATTAGAGTAGAGATTAGATATTAGAGTAGAGGTTAGATATTAGAGTAGAGGTTAGATATTAGAGAGATGAATGAAAGATATCTGGAATTTAAAATAAAGAGATCAGTAAGTTTTCAATTTAGGAATATTACGATTGATGGAGAAGGGTAATTTTACAGATATATTTATGCATTTATATGTCTGATGGAAAAGATTCAAGCTCAACGGGAAATCCATATTATTAAGAGGTTATTTAAACTCAATGTTGAAGGTTTTATAAGTCTGTTAGTGATAATATTGAAAAATAATAAATATAAAGAAATTCTAATTGAAGTAAAAATTAGATTAAAGGTGAACTGTAAAACATTTAAAATTACATATCGTGCTGGTGTATTTTCACTGCTCAATAGGTTGTTCTTGGAAAAAAATTATATTTTAACTTTGTTTTCCAAATTTATTTGATATTTCAATTATTTTTTATTGTTCATAATATTAATTATAAGCTGCCATTTTATACAATGCGATTAATGTTTAATCCTTCTCGAAAAGGTATTTAAAAAGCGATTTACCAAAGATATTATACTACAGTACGATACACCATTCTCGGAAATTTCTGTTCTAAAAAGCGCCATCTGGATTTGAAAGCGGCCACAAAAGCGAAAACAACATTTGGTGTTGATCATCTCTTTTTCTATTTTATTTAGATGTATCTATTCTACCGATGTAGACTGCGTCTACCGCTTTATTGCAGATCACTTTTTTGTGAATAATTTTATTAATGTTGATCGTACAGTAGTGAAACTTTGGTCACTGGAAGATTGCTTCTATAGATCTTGCTGAAATATTTTTTAATTCATGAGAAAATTGAAAAGTTATGAACGTTTATGTATTTTTAAGACATTTAACTGTCCATCGCTTTATTGCAGCTCTGTGAAAAGGCCATAAAATGGGCAATTAACTTCTACCGAGAGGGTAAAAATTGTAACAGGTCCTGCAGAAGGGATGACTCTTCTATATTTAGCTAAAGAATTTGGGATGGATAAGAGAACCATAGTTTCTATTATGGAAAATCCCGACACCAACCCAAGGAGAGATGAGGGTACGAGGAGAAGCTTTTTCCCCTCGAAATATGCAAAAACTACCCAGGCAGGTTATAAGACAGCCAAATAACACTACTGCCTCCATTTTTGACAAGGCTGTCATTGGTTATTCGTCCAAACAGTGTCTTAAATGAGACGACAAGGAACGTGGAGCATATTTCCAGGCCTCCTATGGACAAGACCCAAAAGGAAAAAGGCATTAAATGTACACAGAATTACATGAAAACAAACTTCCTACTTGTTCTTTTAACAGATGAAGAAAGAGCCACCCTTGATTGTCTGGATAGATGGGTTAAAGTTTGGATCCTACTGGAGCTGTTTATCCACACTGATTTCGTCGTCAACAAGGAGGCTGTGGCTTTATGTTTTAAGCGGGCATCATTGGTGAAACGTTAATTGGCCCTTTCCGAGTACCAGAGGGTGTAAACCTAACAATCCAATCGTACATTGCCTCTTTTATTGAGTTTTTGTTCCCTTGGCCTAATATTTTGCATTTATCTCGTTGGCAAAAGATGATTTTCTTGCATTACTTCGCACAATCTCATGCTCGAAGGGTTACAACTTCTTTCCTCATATCTCTGGGCATCAATTGAGATACTCTCATGACTTGATTGCCCTGTTCTCTGGTCTTAAAATGTCCTCTCCACTCTAAATTAAAAAAATTCTGGTATTGCTTTAAATTTGTAGAGCTAAGGTTATATAACATATCGCAGTAAACAGAATTTAAATCGATCAAGTATTCTGTTCACAATTAATTATATAAGAAATATTCGCATTTCGTTTTTTCTCATTCTGAGATTCATAATTTCATTAGAAGAAAAAGGCCCCCATACTTGAGTAGGATGTTTGTTCGTATATACATAGCGCATACCTATCCAAAATTTCAAATCACAGATCTGCGTTCAAATAGAAAGTGTATAAAAATTAACAGTTCTCAATATCGGAAAATTTTATGATATATGAAAACGATTAGTAAGAAATACTTAATAAGGTAATTGAATTCTTTATATGGATCCATTGTCTTAGAACTACACTATTACGATAAATATTAAAGTGAATCTTAGAATACCTACCGTAACTTACGCGGATAAGGTGGATTATGGATACGCTAAGACCGGCCTAGCTATGCTAGAGCCTATGTACCTATAATATTAAAGTTAGGTAACACTAAATCTGAGTAAGGCAGGGTTTGCACCTTAGTTTGAGTCAGCTTTAATTGGTCCATACCTTACTTTAATTACATCTGTGTCTCAGTGTCTGCATGATATGTTGTTAAAAAATAGGTCATAAGAATAAGTCTATGCCCTAATGCATGTTGAATGATGGGAAATTGAACATCGGTCAAAAATAAAGACATATAGATACAAAGTATAATATTGGACCAAAGCTCAATTGACTCAATTCTCCAAATTATAGTACATTTTAAGTTAATGAACGAATACATAATAGGAGTGCTGTGGTATCACGCTGAAATCGGAATTCAATCAAATTAATCAAAAAACATTCATTAATAGGCAGGTGTCTTTGTCAAGCATTTTTAGTTTGTTACAAAGTAACTCGATTAACACAAAGAACATCTTGAGTGGCAATACAGTACCGGTAGCAATGATATCTATTGATATCTATCAATCAGCTTTGTTATTGTTTTGATTTTGTCGGATCGTGTTAGCCTATCGAACAGGGGGGGGGGGGGGCTTTTTCTTCGCTTGAAATTCAGAGGTGTAGTATAAAGAACGGAAAAAAATCTTAAATTACATATTATAATAAAACTATAGAACCAAATTTGAAATGGTTTGGAGTTTTATTATCAGTAACATTAGTTCTAATGCATAGAGAAATAAAAAAAATAGAGTGGAGGGGACCTTTAAGCCCCATTGAGCATTTCTAACCGTTTCATTTGAGACATTACATCAGGACTGTTTTGACTTAAGACCAATAACAGCCTTGTCAAAAATGGAGGCACTAGTGTCCTTTAGCTGCCTTATAACCTGCCTGCGTATTTTTCGCATATTTCAAGGGGAAATTCTCTTTCTCGTACCCTCATATCTCCATGGGTTTGTGTCGGGATTTTCCACAAAGAAACTATTGTTCTTTTAACCCTTCCAAGTTATAAAGCTAATTATAGAAGAGTCTTACCTTCAGCAGGATCTGTTACAATTTTTACACTCTCGGTAGAAGTTAATCGCTCATTTTTTGGTCATTTCACAGAGCTTCAATAAAGCGATGGACAGTTAAAATGCCTTCAAAATACATAAACGTTCATAACTTTCTAATTTTCTCATGGATTCAAAAAATATTGCAGCAAGATACTATAGAAGCAATCTTCCAGTGACCAAAGTTTCACTACTGTACGACCAATATTATTAAAATTATTCACAAAATAGTGATCTGCAATAAAGCGATGGACGCAGTTTAAAGCCTAATTTTCCAATACAATATTCTTCATTTATGAATGAAATACAAGTTAAAATCAAGGTTCATAGACTATAACAGGACCAATAGGGAAAAAATTGCCAGATGTACGATTTCTTGAAGAATAGTTGTGAAACAGTGAGACAAATGAGTTTTTCTTCAAAACCATACATATTTGAATGGTAGTTTCGTACTCAGAATTATTTTAAATATAATCGTTTTACCGCTGAAAAATTAACAAGAAAAATAAAAAACTCTGCCGATTAGTGTGAGAAAATAACAATTTCTGTCTTTTTTCTTGAATATCTCTTAAACGGTAGATTAAAATCGGGAATGAGTCAACTTAGAATTGTTCGAAATTTAATAATCTATCGAATGGTATAAAAATATTTCATTAAAATGGTTTTTCCGCTGCAAAAGGAACAATAAACTAACTGCTATTCACTCCGTTGTTATAGGCTTCTGTCTCAAGTCACAGCAACACTAATGAAAATATAAAGCTTCTACATAGAGGATTAATGAATGAGTGACATCAATGTCAGCACTGAAGTGAGTCTCTGTGTGTGAACTAAGAAATAGATATTACGGGACAGACTATAATGTATTATAGTCCTGAAAAGAGGATCTCAATTGTGATTTAAAGCGCAGAAATGTTCCACTATACTGAAAATAAGCATATGTCTAGATTTCTGTTAGTTTCTCAATATACAATATAGTAACTATATTTTGCCATATAGTGGTATAGAGTGATAATGAAATTGCTTCTCACTTTCCATATAATTTAAGAGTCTTCTCATATATGGATATGGGAAAGTAGTTCTATTTTGGAAGTACAACTCTAATAGAAAGCATTCATCTGGAACAACTTTTGGTTGTGTAGAAATACAATACAATTCAATAAGTTTTTACATATCACAATATTATGTTTTATTGATACATTGTCACAGGGTGTATTTTTTAAACAATGGTTTTTGAGCAATATTTTTTTTATAATTTATTAGTTTTGAATTAGATATTATTATGTTTAATCACATCTTACAAAATTAATCTAATATTAATAAAGTGACAACTTTCACTAGGTTTTAAATAGTAAAACATTTAGTAATTGTTAAGTCTACAAGTTAAATTAGTTTTGTTTGTTCAACACTAAATAAGTTGATTTGTTAATTAGTTTCTTTTATGTCATGTTTTTATTCATACATTTTTTTTAAATAGCATTGTAACATGAATTCAACCTGATAATTAGCAAATAAAAAAAGTACTTTTATCCGCCATCATTTGGTAAAGACTAATCCACACGTTGTAGATATCATAAAAAATACTACGTCAGATCTAAGTATTTCATTAAATTAATGAGCTTATCATATAGAAGTAATAAAATATTGTGTGTGACAAAGTCCCTTATCAGTATAAGATATAAAAATAAACATAAGTGTATATCAAGACGCCTAATTTAACGTTAATACCAACAATTAAATGAACATAAAAATGAAGAATTAAATGAACATGAAAATGAAGAATTAAATGAACATGAAAATGAAGAATTAAATGAACATGAAAATGAAGAATTAAATGAACATGAAAATGAAGAATTAAATGAACATGAAAATGAAGAATTAAATGAACATGAAAATGAAGAATTAAATGAACATGAAAATGAAGAATTAAATGAACATAAAAATGAACATGAAAATGAAGAATTAAATGAACATGAAAATGAAGAATTAAATGAACATGAAAATGAAGAATTAAATGAACATGAAAATGAAGAATTAAATGAACATGAAAATGAAGAATTAAATGAACATGAAAATGAAGAATTGAATGAACATTCAAATTTTAAATTTATCTGAATATCTAAATCGACATTTGATTCAACTTGAATGAAAATACCAAATTAGTTAGAATAAAATATTATGATTCCAGTTTATAACTCGATCTTATCCCATGGCTTGATGGTCTAGGGGTATGATACTCGCTTAGGGTGCGAGTGGTCCCGGGATCAATTCCCGGTCAAGCCCATTCGGGTTTTGGCTCGTTACTTTAGGGATCGTCTCATCAAATCTGGAAGTCTCTTTAGAATTTAGATTCATGTTTCAGATATATACATATGTGGCCATGTGCACCAAAACCGATGCTGTCTAGGTACATTTTACCGATTCTTTGCGGTCACAGACTTTCCAAGATAGTTTTTCGACATCAGTCAGCGCTCTGCAAGCGATTCAATATTCGCCGGAGCGGGTAGGCGAAAATTTCGGTCTCTGAATTACAAATGGTCTCTCAACATTAGTTGCTGTTATGTAGTTTATTGTACCGCGCATTTCATGATTGTTTGAAGACCTGGCAGGGGGTTTTGGAAGTGGCATCACCCCCTCATACATCTAACTGATAAGCATTATTTTATATTTAACTCAGACTGAAAATTCCGAGACCGAATTTTCCGCTGACATTGACATGCTGTCCAAGCATGTCAATGTGACGTATTATTTTACAACAGTTAATGATGTTATCCGCTTTTAAAAAATACACTAAAAAATTTAGTATTCATTATTTCAACTTTTTCTATAATAATGTTCTTGAAAAAATAGAAATGAATATATTTGGACTTGTTATGAATAGGACAAATAAATAAAACAAGATGTACGATACTTTTTGTGAATTAAATTTATTTATATCAGAATTGAGAATAATTAACAGAGAAAAAATACGATATTTCAATTTGAAATTGACTAATTTAGATTTGAAATTGATTAATTTTTATTTGAAATTGACTAATTTTAACTTGAAATTGATTAATTTTAATTTAAATTCACTAATTTTAATGTGCAATTGACTAATTTTAACTTAAAATGGACTAATTTTAATTTGAAATTCACTTCCTGTAATTTGAGGCTAAATGGTGTAATTGAAGTCCACTATAGAGGAGCTCTACTGTAACTTGAAGCTCTCATTTAATCCATGTATTGCTTAGGCCTAAATTAATTGATAGGAAAAATAAAATACAATGCTATCAAATAGATTTTGAAATTTTTTATTCATTAATTTTATAATTATTATCGATGGTACGCAATGCTTCTTCTATTTTTCGTAGTTCCGTGGTGTTTATCTTAAATGTCACAATATTAGAATCAAGTTCATTATCACTTGAATATTCATCATTACATTCCTCGTTATTGGAGTTAGTATCTAAGTAATTACATAAACTTGGATTCATGCTAGAAGCAGATGAATTCCTAGATTTTGAACTGGAATATATAGAGCTGCATCCACTTGAGTTTATAGAATTATTACCTTTAGGTGAATTGTGTGTAAGGACGCTAGAACTTGACCGCCTGATACAATTAATCTTACATAACATCTTTTTTAAATAGCCTGCAACAGAAACATCCAGTTGAACTAGCATTCGATACATTGGCCATACAGTGATTTGAAATTCCGAGACTGCGGTTATCAGTGAAATTCCTTCCATTAGATTGAACTTCGGTAGCGCGCTGATCTTCTCTTTCAGATGTGCTATCAACATCCGTAAAATCTTTCGCAGATTCGGTGAGAGGATATCTGTAGAATATGATAACTTCTCCCTTTATCCCACTAGACACCATAGTGATGTTATCAATGGTGGGAATACTACGAAGAGACATGTCTATCATCTTCTTCAGGTCTTCATTTAAAATTAGGAACATCTTTGGCCTCCTGTCCGTTAGAACCAAAATGGAAGAGTCGCGACCTGCATGCGATGACGTCAGAAGGTATCTTCTGCTGATGAAATTCTCCATCTGTTGGAAAAAGGAAGTAAGTTAGTTCAAATTGTTACTTCATTTTTGACATTAGTTGTAAGATTTAAAGCTTTGTTATAGTCAGAATAATCAAATTATTGTTTCATTCTGTAAACAAAAATTATGAAAAAATACTAAGGAACGGAAAATCTAATTTTTTTAAATAAAATAGCAAAAACTAATAACACAAGATGAAAATATCATTCATATTATTAAGATTCCATCATCAATTCTAACCTATGATGGACTATTTGAACTTCTTTTACAATTTGTTGAAATAACGGAACAAGAAAGTTTATAATGAGGAAAGAGTTCATTTTATTAGATTAGATGGTTATACCTAAATAAGTATATATGTTACAAAGTTTCTTGTAGAATTATTCTGAACAAAAAACTAGTTTCATACATTTTATAATTCATTTACACTAAGAAGAAAGTACAACCATATGGTCATATGTAATGGATGATCAATTTATGCTTTGAATCAATTTATTGTTTTTTTGTCAAATGAGTAAATTGTTAAGTCTGTACTTTTTCTTTTAGCACTTGCCTTATCATTCTCTGTTTGCCCGAAAAGTCTGTTCTAATACTTATATAAGGGTTTGAACCTAATTTTAAACCATGTATTAATTGTATATTTGTAGTTTGTATTTTATTTAGTTCAATAAAGATGTTTCAATGAGTCAATTACGTGAGTTGGTTCGAAGTCACTTTATTCCTCAATTTATAATTATCTTAGATCCGTTCTACCAATGAAATGCATAGCAAACAATGTTATAAAGAGTTGGTTCTAGATAACAGAAAATGACGATAGCTTTTGATAGATTTATGGAATTTTAATCTCCGTACCAATATATATACCGGTTTACAGTTCCTGTTCATGGTTAGGTCACCACCATTTTGTCCGTAGGTCTTAGAGAATAAACTATGTAAGTTATTAAACTGAAATGTGCGTCACAATTGTAAATATAATTGGTATTTCATTAATTTACTTTTTTGGGTTGATGCTAATGCATTTTAGTCAATTATTCCATAATAGGTCTATCACTATTTTACCTAAGTACTTATTACACAAACATTAAACACTTTCGATTACTGAATATCACTCATATATCAGAACCAAGCGGTAAATAGAATTTTCGTAATGATTATTTTACTACCAATTTATATACGCTAGAAATAATAATTCGAGCATGAATAAAGTTAATAATAAAGTTAATATGTGGAGCAAATTATAATTACATACAATGATGTATAAAGTCTTTCTATTATAAAGAAATTTACAAAACTTAGCATTGATTTCATGAATTTGATATCAGTTTATAAAATAACAGATTATACTTTTATAATACTTTTAACATCACTTTATCAAACACGTAGAATATTAACACCAATAAATAATCTATCTTACCTCAAAATGTAGAAAATGAGTTTCTTCTTTGTGAGCACAGATATTAGAACTAATTTAAATTCTGCAGTTCCGAAGATGAGTTTTTTTGTCCACCGTTTGCGAGTCCGTCACAGGAAATGAAGAAGAATTTGAACGCAGTCGAACAGTATGAGGAAGCAAGGAGGCTTCGATTGTCTTTCAGCTTATCTCCGTATATTAAGATGAGCAATAATACGCGCGTATTATGATTACTCCATATTTCCTAAATCCAGCCATATAAAGTAAAAGCAATCATTGTAATTGTATATATACAGTTAATTAATACACAAATATACTAAAAAATATATCAATTTCTTAGTAAGAGGAAATAATCATTGCTGATACGAAACATAGATAGTGACATTATCTTGTGCATCCACGCAGTCACTACGTACATTTGTGACTATATATTTTACTGTTGAAATTGAATCTAATAAATTTGAATTACTTTGATTAGAAGGACATTCAAATTCCTTTGGATCAAATTCAACTTTAAAATTAGGTATCTACAATTTTATAATGATATTTCTTTTCTTAGTATTATTTTACAGTTTTAGTGAAATTCAAAGGCATTTTACATCTTTTATTCTTTTACTATCATTTCATTTTATAACTCTATCTATCATTTATTCCTTTACTTCTCTCTCTTATATGTATTTCCTCTCTTTGTACTCCATATCAAATACTGTACAATTACCTGCACCCTGGTAAAGAACTCTCTCATACACAAGGGAGTTGAACCTGTAGCCCCAGCCTAGCTATACTGTATATCTCATTTCAATGTGACATACTTTTTATAAAGTGAGTTATAACTTATAAGGTATATCAATAATACTATTTTTCCAGTAAAAATAACTTTAAAAATAATTTTTATTTCGGAATAGTTTTTTAACAACACGTTTCTTTTGTTATTTCTAATGACTCTTTTGAAGTTTTGACTGTTCCACCTGACGATGTTTGAAGAGAGAAACATGACGAGGATGTTATCACTAGAACTACCAAGCAGTCAAAATGACTGCTTTTCAAATTCAAAATGTGCACATATATTGAGCAAGCACGTTTCTTGGGACTTGTCACAACATTCAATCAAAATAACTTTAAATAAGTATGTACTCAATTATTCGATATTAGAGTAGAGGTTAGATATCAGAGTGGGGGTTAGATATCAGAGTGGGGGTTAGATATTAGAGTAGGGGTTAGATATTAGAGTGGGGGTTAGATATTAGAGTAGGGGTTAGATATTAGAGTGGGGGTTAGATATTAGAGTAGAGGTTAGATATTAGAGTAGAGGTTAGATATTAGAGTAGAGGTTAGATATTAGAGTGGGGGTTAGATATCAGAGTGGGGTTAGATATTAGAGTAGAGGTTAGATATCAGAGTGGGGGTTAGATATTAGAGTGGGGTTAGATATCAGAGTGGGGGTTAGATATTAGAGTGGGGGTTAGATATCAGAGTGGGGTTAGAAATTAGAGTGGGGGTTAGATATTAGAGTAAACGTTAGATATTAGAGTAGAGGTTAGATATTAGAGTAGAGGTTAGATATCAGAGTGGGGTTAGATATTAGAGTGGGGATTAGATATTAGAGTGGGGGGTTAGATATTAGAGTGGGGGTTAGATATTAGAGTGGGGTTAGATATTAGAGTCGAGGTTAGATATTAGAGTAGAGGTTAGATATCAGAATGGGGTTAGTTATTAGAGTGGGGGTTAGATATTAGAGTGGGGGTTAGATATTAGAGTGGGGTTAGATATTAGAGTAGAGGCTAGATATCAGAGTGGGGTTAGATATTAGAGTAGAGGTTAGATATTAGAGTAGAGGTTAGATATTAGAGTGGGGTTAGATATTTGAGTAGAGGTTAGATATCAGAGTGGGGGTTAGATATTAGAGTGGGGGTTAAATATCAGAGTGGGTGTTAGATATCAGAGTGGGGGTTAGATATTAGAGTGGGGGTTAGATATCAGAGTGGGGTTAGATATTAGAGTAGAGGTTAGATATTAGAGTGGGGTTAGATATTTGAGTAGAGGTTAGATATCAGAGTGGGGGTTAGATATTAGAGTGGGGGTTAAATATCAGAGTGGGTGTTAGATATCAGAGTGGGGGTTAGATATTAGAGTGGGGGTTAGATATCAGAGTGGGGTTAGATATTAGAGTGGGGGTTAGATATTAGAGTAGAGGTTAGATATTAGAGTAGAGGTTAGATATTAGAGTAGAGGTTAGATATCAGAGTGGGGTTAGATATTACAGTGGGGGTTAGATATTAGAGTAGATGTTAGATATTAGAGTATAGGTTAGATATTAGAGTAGAGGTTAGATATTAGAGTAGAGGTCAGATATTTGAATAGAGGTTAGATATTAGAGTAGAGGTTAGATATTAGAATAGAGGTTAAATATTAGAGTAGAGGTTAGATATTAGAGTAGAGATTAGATATTAGAGTAGAGGTTAGATATTAGAGTAGAGGTTAGATATTAGAGAGATGAATGAAAGATATCTGGAATTTAAAATAAAGAGATCAGTAAGTTTTTAATTTAGGAATATTACGATTGATGGAGAAGGGTAATTTTACAGATATATTTATGCATTTATATGTCTGATGGAAAAGATTCAAGCTCAACGGGAAATCCATATTATTATGAGGTTATTTAAACTCAATGTTGAAGGTTTTATAAGTCTGTTAGTGATAATATTGAAAAATAATAAATATAAAGAAATTCTAATTGAAGTAAAAATTAGATTAAAGGTGAACTGTAAAACATTTAAAATTACATATCGTGCTGGTGTATTTTCACTGCTCAATAGGTTGTTCTTGGAAAAAAATTATATTTTAACTTTGTTTTCCAAATTTATTTGATATTTCAATTATTTTTTATTATTCATAATATTAATTATAAGCTGCCATTTTATACAATGCGATTAATGTTTAATCCTTCTCGAAAAGGTATTTAAAAAGCGATTTACCAAAGATATTATACTACAGTACGATGCACCATTCTCGGAAATTTCTGTTCTAAAAAGCGCCATCTGGATTTGAAAGCGGCCACAAAAGCGAAAACAACATTTGGTGTTGATCATCTCTTTTTCTATTTTATTTAGATGTATCTATTCTACCGATGTAGACTGCGTCTACCGCTTTATTGCAGATCACTTTTTTGTGAATAATTTTATTAATGTTGATCGTACAGTAGTGAAACTTTGGTCACTGGAAGATTGCTTCTATAGATCTTGCTGAAATATTTTTTAATTCATGAGAAAATTGAAAAGTTATGAACGTTTATGTATTTTTAAGACATTTAACTGTCCATCGCTTTATTGCAGCTCTGTGAAAAGGCCATAAAATGGGCAATTAACTTCTACCGAGAGGGTAAAAATTGTAACAGGTCCTGCAGAAGGGATGACTCTTCTATATTTAGCTAAAGAATTTGGGATGGATAAGAGAACCATAGTTTCTATTATGGAAAATCCCGACACCAACCCAAGGAGAGATGAGGGTACGAGGAGAAGCTTTTTCCCCTCGAAATATGCAAAAACTACCCAGGCAGGTTATAAGACAGCCAAATAACACTACTGCCTCCATTTTTGACAAGGCTGTCATTGGTTATTCGTCCAAACAGTGTCTTAAATGAGACGACAAGGAACGTGGAGCATATTTCCAGGCCTCCTATGGACAAGACCCAAAAGGAAAAAGGCATTAAATGTACACAGAATTACATGAAAACAAACTTCCTACTTGTTCTTTTAACAGATGAAGAAAGAGCCACCCTTGATTGTCTAGATAGATGGGTTAAAGTTTGGATCCTACTGGAGCTGTTTATCCACACTGATTTCATCGTCAACAAGGAGTCTGTGGCTTTATGTTTTAAGCGGGCATCATTGGTGAAACGTTAATTGGCCCTTTCCGAGTACCAGAGGGTGTAAACCTAACAATCCAATCGTACATTGCCTCTTTTATTGAGTTTTTGTTCCCTTGGCCTAATATTTTGCATTTATCTCGTTGGCAAAAGATGATTTTCTTGCATTACTTCGCACAATCTCATGCTCGAAGGGTTACAACTTCTTTCCTCATATCTCTGGGCATCAATTGAGATACTCTCATGACTTGATTGCCCTGTTCTCTGGTCTTAAAATGTCCTCTCCACTCTAAATTAAAAAAATTCTGGTATTGCTTTAAATTTGTAGAGCTAAGGTTATATAACATATCGCAGTAAACAGAATTTAAATCGATCAAGTATTCTGTTCACAATTAATTATATAAGAAATATTCGCATTTCGTTTTTTCTCATTCTGAGATTCATAATTTCATTAGAAGAAAAAGGCCCCCATACTTGAGTAGGATGTTTGTTCGTATATACATAGCGCATACCTATCCAAAATTTCAAATCACAGATCTGCGTTCAAATAGAAAGTGTATAAAAATTAACAGTTCTCAATATCGGAAAATTTTATGATATATGAAAACGATTAGTAAGAAATACTTAATAAGGTAATTGAATTCTTTATATGGATCCATTGTCTTAGAACTACACTATTACGATAAATATTAAAGTGAATCTTAGAATACCTACCGTAACTTACGCGGATAAGGTGGATTATGGATACGCTAAGACCGGCCTAGCTATGCTAGAGCCTATGTACCTATAATATTAAAGTTAGGTAACACTAAATCTGAGTAAGGCAGGGTTTGCACCTTAGTTTGAGTCAGCTTTAATTGGTCCATACCTTACTTTAATTACATCTGTGTCTCAGTGTCTGCATGATATGTTGTTAAAAAATAGGTCATAAGAATTAGTCTATGCCCTAATGCATGCTGAATGATGGGAAATTGAACATCGGTCAAAAATAAAGACATATAGATACAAAGTATAATATTAGACCAAAGCTCAATTGACTCAATTCTCCAAATTATAGTACATTTTAAGTTAATGAACGAATACATAATAGGAGTGCTGTGGTATCACGCTGAAATCGGAATTCAATCAAATTAATCAAAAAACATTCATTAATAGGCAGGTGTCTTTGTCAAGCATTTTTAGTTTGTTACAAAGTAACTCGATTAACACAAAGAACATCTTGAGTGACAATACAGTACCGGTAGCAATGATATCTATTGATATCTATCAATCAGCTTTGTTATTGTTTTGATTTTGTCGGATCGTGTTAGCCTATCGAACAGGGGGGGGGGGCTTTTTCTTCGCTTGAAATTCAGAGGTGTAGTATAAAGAACGGAAAAAAATCTTAAATTACATATTATAATAAAACTATAGAACCAAATTTGAAATGGTTTGGAGTTTTATTATCAGTAACATTAGCTCTAATGCATTGAGAAATAAAAAAAAATAGAGTGGAGGGGACCTTCAAGCCCCATTGAGCATTTCTAACCGTTTCATTTGAGACATTACATCAGGACTGTTTTGACTTAAGACCAATGACAGCCTTGTCAAAAATGGAGGCACTAGTGTCCTTTAGCTGCCTTATAACCTGCCTGCGTATTTTTCGCATATTTCAAGGGGAAATTCTCTTTCTCGTACCCTCATATCTCCATGGGTTTGTGTCGGGATTTTCCACAAAGAAACTATTGTTCTTTTAACCCTTCCAAGTTATAAAGCTAAATATAGAAGAGTCTTACCTTCAGCAGGATCTGTTACAATTTTTACCCTCTCGGTAGAAGTTAATCGCTCATTTTTTGGTCGTTTCACAGAGCTGCAATAAAGCGATGGACAGTTAAAATGCCTTCAAAATACATAAACGTTCATAACTTTCTAATTTTCTCATGGATTCAAAAAATATTGCAGCAAGATACTATAGAAGCAATCTTCCAGTGACCAAAGTTTCACTACTGTACGACCAATATTAATAAAATTACACACAAAATAGTGATCTGCAATAAAGCGATGGACGCAGTTTAAAGCCTAATTTTCCAATACAATATTCTTCATTTATGAATGAAATACAAGTTAAAATCAAGGTTCATAGACTATAACAGGACCAATAGGGAAATAATTGCCAGATGTACGATTTCTTGAAGAATAGTTGTGAAACAATGAGACAAATGTGTTTTTCTTCAAAACCATACATATTTGAATGGTAGTTTTGTACTCAGAATTATTTTAAATATAATCGTTTTTTCGCTGAAAAATAAACAGAAAAACAAAAAACTCTGCCGATTACTGTGAGAAAATAACAATTTTTGTCTTTCTTCTTGAATATCTCTAAAACGATAGATTAAACTCGAGAGTGAGTCAACTTAGAATAGTTCAAAATTTAATAATCTATCGAATGGTATAAAAATATTTCAGTAAAATGGTTTTTCCGCTGCAAAAGGAACAATAAACTAACTGCTATTCACTCCGTTGTTATAGGCTTCTGTCTCAAAATACAGCAACACTAATGATAATATAAAGCTTCTACATAGAGGATTAAAGAATGAGTGACATCAATGTCAGAACTGAAGTGAGTCTCTGTGTGTGAACTAAGAAATAGATATTACGGGACAGACTATTATGTATTATAGTCCTGAAAAGAGGATCTCAATTGTGATTTAAAGCGCAGAAATGTTCCACTATACTGAAAATAAGCATATGTCTAGATTTCTGTTTGTTTCTCAATATACAATATAGTAACTATATTTTGCCATATAGTGGTATAGAGTGATAATGAAATTGCTTCTCACTTTCCATATAATTTAAGAGTCTTCTCATATATGGATATGGGAAAGTAGTTCTATTTTGGAAGTACAACTCTAATAGAAAGCATTCATCTGGAACAACTTTTGGTTGTGTAGAAATACAATACAATTCAATAAGTTTTTACATATCACAATATTATGTTTTATTGATACATTGTCACAGGGTGTATTTTTTAAACAATGGTTTTTGAGCAATAATTTTTTATTATTTATTTGTTTTAAATTAGATATTATTATGTTTAATCACATTTTTCAAAATTAATCTAATATTAATAAAGTCACAACTTTCATTAGGTTTTAAACAGTAAAACATTTAGTAATTGTTAAGTCTATACTTAAATTAGTTTTGTTTGTTCAACACTAAATAAGTTGATTTGTTTATTAGTTTCTTTTATGTCATGTTTTTATTCATACATTTTTTTTTAAATAGCATTGTAACATGAATTCAACCTGATAATAATCCGCCATCATTTGGTAAAGACTAATCCACACATTGTAGATATCATAAAAAATACTACGTCAGATCTAAGTATTTCATTAAATTAAGGAGCTTATCATATAGAAGTAATAAAATATTGTGTGTGACAAAGTCCCTTATCAGTATAAGATATAAAAATAAACATAAGTGTATATCAAGACGCCTAATTTAACATTAATACCAACAATTAAATGAACATGAAAATGAAGAATTAAATGAACATGAAAATGAAGAATTAAATGAACATGAAAATGAAGAATTAAATGAACATGAAAATGAAGAATTAAATGAACATGAAAATGAAGAATTGAATGAATATTCAAATTTTAAATTTATCTGAATATCTGAATCGACATTTGATTCAACTTGAATGAAAATACCAAATTAGTTAGAATAAAATATTATTATTGTATTATATAACTCGATCATTATTTTCATATGGCTTGATGGTCTAGGGGTATGATACTCGCTTAGGGTGCGAGTGGTCCCGGGTTCAATTCCCGGTCAAGCCCATTCGTGTTTTGGCTCGTTACTTTAGGAATCGTCTCATCAAATCTGGAAGTCTCATTAGAATTTAGATTCATGTTTCAGATATATACATATGTGGCCATGTGCACCAAAACCGATGTTGGTTAGGTACATTTTACCGATTCTTTGCGGTCACAGACTTTCCAAGATACTTTTTCGATATCAGTCAGCCCTCGGCAAGCGATTCAATATTCCCGGAGCGGGTAGGCGAAAATTTCGGTCTCGGAATTACAAATGGCCTCTCAACATTAGTTGCTGTTATGTAGTTTATTGTACCGCGCATTTCATGATTGTTTGAAGACCTGGCAGGGGGGTTTGGAAGTGGCATCACCCCCTCATACATCTAACTGATAAGCATTATTTTATATTTAACTCAGACTGAAAATTCCGAGACTGAATTTTCCGCTGACATTGACATGCTGTCAAAGCACGTAATGTCAATGTGACGTATTATTTTACAACAGTTAATGATGTTATCTGCTTTTAAAAAATACACTAAAAAATTTAGTATTCATTATTTCAACTTTTTCTATAATAATGTTCTTGAAAAAATAGAAATGAATATATTTGGACTTGTTATGAATAGGACAAATAAATAAAACAAGATGTACGATACTTTTTGTGAATTAAATTTATTTATATTAGAATTGAGAATAATTAACAGTGAAAAAATACGAAATTTCAATTTGAAATTGACTAATTTAGATTTGAAATTGACTAATTTTAATTTGAAATTGACTAATTTTTATTTGAAATTGACTAATTTTAACTTGAAATTGATTAATTTTAATTTAAATTGACTAATTTTAATTTAAATTGACTAATTTTAATTTAAATTGACTAATTTTAATGTGCAATAGACTAATTTTAACTTAAAATGGACTAATTTTAATTTGAAATTCACTTCCTTCAATTTGAGGCTAAATGGTGTAATTGAAGTCCACTATAGAGGAGCTCTACTGTAACTTGAAGCTCTCATTTAATCCATGTATTGCTTAGGCCTAAATTAATTGATAGGAAAAATAAAATACAATGCTATCAAATAAATTTTGAAATTTTTTATTCATTAATTTTATAATTATTATCGATGGTACGCAATGCTTCTTCTATTTTTCGTAGTTCCGTGGTGTTTATCTTAAATGTCACAATATTAGAATGAAGTTCATTATCACTTGAATATTCATCATTAAATTCCTCGTTATTGGAGTTAGTATCTAAGTAATTACATAAACTTGGATTCATGCTAGAAGCAGATGAATTCCTAGATTTTGAACTGGAATTTATAGAGCTGCATCCACTAGAGTTTATAGAATTATTACCTTTAGGTGAATTGTGTGTAAGGACGCTAGAACTTGACCGCCTGATGCAATTAATCTTACATAACATCTTTTTAAATAGCCTGCAACAGAAACATCCAGTTGAACTAGCATTCGATACATTGGCCATACAGTGATTTGAAATTCCGAGACTGCGGTTATTAGTGAAATTCCTTCCATTAGATTGAACTTCGGTAGCGTGCTGATCTTCTGTTTCAGATGTGCTATCAACATCCGTAAAATCTTTCGCAGATTCGGTCACAGGGTATCTGTAGAATATGATAACTTCTCCCTTTATCCCACTAGACACCATAGTGATGTTATCAATGGTGGGAATACTACGAAGAGACATGTCTATCATCTTCTTCAGGTCTTCATTTAAAATTAGGAACATCTTTGGCCTCCTGTCCGTTAGAACCAAAATGGAAGAGTCGCAACCTGCATGCGATGACGTCAGAAGGTATCTTCTGCTGATGAAATTCTCCATCTGTTGGAAAAAGGAAGTAAGTTAGTTCAAATTGTTACTTTATTTTTGACATTAGTTGTAAGATTTAAAGCTTTGTTATAGTCAGAATAATCAAATTATTGTTTCATTCTGTAAACAAAAATTATGAAAAAATACTAAGGAACGGAAAATCTAATTTTTTTAAATAAAATAGCAAAAAATAATAACACAAGATGAAAATATCATTCATATTATTAAGATTCCATCATCAATTCTAACCTATGATGGACTATTTGAACTTCTTTTACAATTTGTTGAAATAACGGAACAAGAAAGTTTATAATGAGGAAGGAGTTCATTTTATTAGATTAGATGGTTATACCTAAATAAGTATATATGTTACAAAGTTTCTTGTAGAATTATTCTGAACAAAAAACTGGTTTCATACATTTTATAATTCATTTACACTAAGAAGAAAGTACAACCATATGGTCATATCTAATGGATGATCAATTTATGCTTTGAATCAATTTATTGATTTTTAGTCAAATGAGTAAATTATTAAGTCTGTACTTTTTCTTTTAGCACTTGCCTTATCATTCTCTGTTTGCCCGAAAAGTATATTCTAATACTTATATAAGGGCTTGAACCTAATTTTTAACCATGTTTTAATTGTATATTTGTAGTTTGTATTTTATTTAGTTCAATAAAGATGTTTCAATGAGTCAATTACGTGAGTTGGTTCGAAGTCACTTTATTCCTCAATTTATAATTATCTTAGATCCGTTCTACCAATTAAATGCATAGCAAACAATGTTATAAAGAGTTGGTTCTAGATAACAGAAAATGACGATAGCTTTTGATAGATTTATGGAATTTTAATCTCAGTACCTAATATATATACCGGTTTACAGTTCCTGTTCATGGTTAGGTCACCACCATTTTGTCCATAGGTCTTAGAGAATAAACTATGTAAGTTATTAAACTGAAATGTGCGTCACAATTGTAAATATAATTGGTATTTCATTAATTTACTCTTTTGGGTTGATGCTAATACATTTTAGTCAATTATTCCATAATAGGTCTATCACTATTTTATCTAAGTACTTATTACACAAACATTAAACACTTTCGATTACTGAATATCACTCATATATCAGAACCACGCGGTAAATAGAAATTTCGTAACGATTGTTTTACTATCAATTTATACTCGCTAGAAATAATAATTCGAGTATGAATATTAAACTGATTTGCTACCAAATAAAGTTAATATGTGGAGCAAATTATAATTACATACAATGATGTATAAAGTCTTTCTATTATAAAGAAATTTACATAACTTAGCATTAATTTCATGAATTTGAAATCAGTTTATAGAGTAACAGATTATACTTTTATAATACTTTTAACATCACTTTATCAAACACGTAGAATATTAACACCAATAAATAATTTATCTTACCTCAAAATGTAAAAAATGAGTTTCTTCTTTGTGAGCACAGATATTAGAAATAATTTAAATTCTGCAGTTCCGAAGATGAGTTTTTTTGTCCACCGTTTGCGAGTCCGTCACAGGAAATGAAGAAGAATTTGAACGCAGTCGAACAGTATGAGGAAGCAAGGAGGCTTCGATTGTCTTTCAGCTTATCTCGTATATTAAGATGAGCAATAATACGCGCGTATTATGATTACTCCATATTTCCTAAATCCAGCCATATAAAGTAAAAGCAATCATTGTAATTGTATATATACAGTTAATTAATACACAAATATACCAAATCATATTTCAATTTCTTAGTAAGAGGAAATAATCATTGCTGATACGAAACATAGATAGTGACATTATCTTGTGCATCCACGCAGTCACTACGTACATTTATGACTATATATTTTACTGTTGAAATTGAATCTAATGAATTTGAATTACTTTGATTAGAAGGACATTCAAATTCCTTTGGATCAAATTCAACTTTAAAATTAGGTATCTACAATTTTATAATAATATCTCTTTTCTTAGTATTATTTTACAGTTTTAGTGAAATTCAAAGGCATTTTACATCTTTTATTCTTTTACTATCATTTCATTTTATAAATCTATCTATCATTTATTCCTTTACTTCTCTCTCTTATATGTATTTCCTCTCTTTCTACTCCATTTCAAATACTGTACAATTACCTGCACCCTGGTAAAGAACTCTCTCATACACAAGGGAGTTGAACCTGTAGCCCCAGCCTAGCTATACTGTATATCTCATTTTAATGTGACATACTTTTTTATAAAGTGAGTTATAACTTATAAGGTACATCAATAATACTATTTTTCCAGTAAAAGTAACTTTTAAAATAATTTTTATTTCGGAATAGTTTTCTAACAAAAAGTTTCTTTCGTTGTTTCTAATGACTCTTTTGAAGTTTTGACTGTTCCACCTGACGAGGTTTGAAGAGAGAAACATGACGAGGATGTTACCACTGGAACTACCAAGCAGTCAAAATGACTGCTGTTCAAATTTAAAATGTGCACATATATTGAGCAAGTACGTTTTTTGGGACTTGTCACAACATTCAGTCAAAAAAACTTAAATAAGTATGTACTCATTAATTCAATATTAGAGTAGAGGTTAGATATCAGAGTGGGATTTAGATATTAGAGTAGGGGTTAAAAATTAGAGTAGAGGTTAGATATCAGAGTGGGGTTTAGATATTAGAGTAGGGGTTAGATATTAGAGTAGAGGTTAGATATTAGAGTGGTGGTTAGATATTAGAGTAGAGATTAGATAACAGAGTAGATGTTACATATCAGAGTAGAGGTTAGATATCAGAGTAGAGGTTAGATATCAGAGTAGAGGTTAGATATCAGAGTAGAGGTTAGATATCAGAGTAGAGGTTAGATATCAGAGTAGAGGTTAGATATCAGAGTAGAGGTTAAATATCAGAGTAGAGGTTGGATATCAGAGTGGGGGTTAGATATTAGAGTAGGGGATAGATATTAGAGTAGAGGTTAAATATTAGAGTAGAGATTAGATATTAGAGTAGAGGTTAGATATCAGAGTAGAGGTTAGATATCAGAGTAGAGGTTAGATATCAGAGTAGAGGTTAGATATCAGAATAAAGGTTAGATATCAGAGTGGGGTTAGATATTAGAGTAGGGGTTAAATATTAGAGTAAAGATTAGATATTGGAGTAGAGGTTAAATATAAGAGTGGGGGTTAGATATTAGAGTAGAGGTTAGATATTAGAATAGAGGTTAGATATTAGAGTAAAGGTTAGATATTAGAGTAGATGTTAGATATTAGAGTAGGGGTTAGATATTAGAGTGGGGGTTAGATATTAGAGTAGAGGTTAGATATAAGAGTGGATGTTAGATATTAGAGTAGAGGTTTGATATTAGATTGGGGGTTAGATATTAGAGTGGGGGTTAAATATTAGAGTAGAGGTTAGATATAAGAGTGGGGTTAGATATTAGAGTGGGGGTTAGATATTAGAGTAGAGGTTAGATATTAGAGTGGGGGTTAGATATTAAAGTAGAGGTTAGATATTAGAGTAAAGGTTAGATATTAGAGTAGAGGTTAGATATTAGAGTAGAGGTTAGATATTAGATTATAGGTTAGATATTACAGTAGAGGTTAGATATTAGAGTAGAGGTTAGATATTAGAGTAAAATTTAGATATTATATTAGAGGTTAGATATAAGAGTATAGGTTAGATATTAGAGTAGAGGTTAGAATTAGAGTAGAGGTTAGATATCAGAGTAGAGGTTAGATATTAGAGTAGAGGTTAGATATTAGAATAGAGGTTAGATATTAGAGTAGAGGTTAGTTATTAGAGTAGATGTTAGATATTAGATTATAGGTTAGATATTACAGTAGAGGTTAGATATTAGAGTAGAGGTTAGATATTAGAGTAAAATTTAGATATTATAGTAGAGGTTAGATATAAGAGTATAGGTTAGATATTAGAGTAGAGGTTAGATATTAGAGTAGAGGTTAGATATTAGAGTAGAGGTTAGATATTAGAGTAGAGGTTAGATATTAGAGTAGAGGTTAGATATTAGAGAGATGAATGAAAGATAACTGGAATTTAAAATAAAGAGATCAGTAAGTTTTTAGTTTAGGAATATTACGATTGATGGAGAAGGGTAATTTTACAGATATATTTATGCATTTATATGTCTGATGGAAAAGATTCAAGCTCAACGGGAAATCCATATTATTATGAGGTTATTTAAACTCAATGTTGAATATTTTATAAGTCTGTTAGTGATAATATTGAATAATAATAAATATATAGAAATTTTATTGAAGTAAAAATTAGATTAAAGGTAAACTGTAAAACATTTAAAATTACATATCGTGCTGGTGTATTTTCACTGCTGAATAGGTTGTTCTTGGAAAAAAATTATATTTCACTTTGTTTTCCAAATTTATTTAATATTTCAATTATTTTTTATTGTTCATAATATTAATTATAAACTGCCATTTCATACAATGCAATTAATGTATAATCTTTCTCGAAAAGGTATTTAAAAAACGATTTACCAAATATATTATACTACAGTAAGATACACCATTCTCGGAAATTTCTGTTTTAAAAAGCGCCATCTGGATTTGAAAGCGGCCACAAAATCGAAAACAACATTTGGTATTGATCATCTCTTTTTCTATTTTATTTAGATGTATCTATTCTACCGATGTAAATTTAAAGCTTAATTTTCCAATACAATATTCTTCATTTATGAATGAAGTACAAGTTAAAATCAAGGTTCATAGACTATATATAACAGGTTAAATGAATAGGGAAATAATTGCCAGTTGTACGATTTCTTGAAGAATAGTAGTGAAACAGTGGGACAAATGAATTTATCTTCAAAACCATACATATATGAATGGTAGTTTCGTACTCAGAATTATTTTAAATATAATCGTTTTTCCGCAGAAAAATAAACAAAAAACCAAGAGCTGTACACTCTGCCGATTAGTGTGAAAGAATAACAATTTCTGTCTTTCTTCTTGAATATCTCCTAAACGGTAAATTAAACTCGGAAGTGAGTTAACTTAGGATTGTTCAAAATTTAATAATCCATCGAATGGTATAAAAGTATTCCAATTAAATGGGTTTTCCGCTGCAAATGGAACAAAAAACTAACTGCTATTCACTCCGTTGTCCGTTGATTAGGGGCACTGGTTAACATTTTCATCTGCTTTAATTACTGTAGCTAAAATGAGAACAAACATAATATTGCAATAATAAAATATAAAATATGAAATGTCAATTATTTGTAACATAGGTTTCATAGGTTTTAATATAAAGAATAGGTTTTCATCTAACAAATTTGTAGACGCAGCTCTTAGGAACATTTCGTACTATTTCTATTCGTTTAACCTGTTATAGTCTATGAACCTTGGTTAAAATATTATTAAATATCACAAAATGTTGTTGTTTCTCTAGTTCCACTTTCAAATGCAGATGGCGCCACAACGCACTATTGAAACAACAGAAAATCGTGAGATGGGTGGAGTGGTGTATCTTACTGTAGTATATATAATATCTTTGGGTGTACGTTTCAGGTTTCACTGAACAATCCATTCCCTCTTTTTCCGTTTTCTATAGGATAGAAAACTTTGCCTTTATATTTTAATAGAGACTACGACATTCTGCTTTCATTTAATTTCCTAATTAACGAAGCTCTCATTTTATTTCAAAATATTTTATTAATAATTTGATAAATATTCTATTTATCTGAAAAGTAACTCAATTAAATTCATAACGAATGATAATTAGGCGATTAATTTAAGCAATTCGCGGATCATGTTTGTCCAAAACGGAATAATGTGTCATGTTCCACTTCTTTTTCACGGTGGTAAATTAGACGATTGCCTGCCAGAAGACTCCATGTCTGTATCGTACGTCTGTCAGTGTGTTGTTTATGACTTCTATTCAGAATTGTTTATATGATGGAAGCACGGAACGGAACATGGCGGAAATTTTCACTGGTGGTCGCAAACGTGTTAAATAATCATTATCTTTGTTTTATTAACTAAGACATATCGAATACCAATTATTTCAAGATACTTTTTAGGAGTATAACAATAGTAGCAGCGGTAATAGTAACAGTATAAAATAGTGTTATTATTTACTGTTAGATTACCTTAGACACCTGCTGCTACTGGTTATTTTAGACTTCTACTGCTACTGGTTTAGACTCATGAAGCTGCTACTTTGTACTACTGCCTCAACTATTCCTACTAGAATTTGGTTCGTTCGTTATACTGTACACGAATCAACCTATATACTGATAACTCGGCACAAAGCTGCTCTCATGTTTCTTGTCAGTTCTTTCTCCACTTGAATAGTTTATCATAACTGGTTCTTACTTATCTGGAAACTGAAGAACTCCTGCCTTCGTCCTAACTCTCCGTTTTTTACTCACAGATTTACCTAGTCACGCACTCTCTGCGAAAAAGAGCTGTTTGCTCTTTCTAACTTCACTGAGCTGATGAACATCACCAAGGGAATTCGAATTTTTCTCATTATCTATTTACCAGGTGATGGGATTTAGTTTAATACAAATATTGATTATCTAACTCGCCATATTGAAATGGAGGTTGAATTGGTTTACAGAACAATGATTAAGAATATTATAGTAGTATTTATAGAAAACAACAAAATGATTAGTAAGTAGTGACCTTTAAAAGTTTAAAATGTATATTGTAATCAATAGTTTATAAATAAATATATATTATAATTAATTTGTTACAAAAAGAAATGTATATTACAATCAATTTATACTAAAATCAATTTGTTATAAAATAATGTACATTATATAATCAATTTGTTATAAAATAATGTTTATTATAATCAATTTGTTATAAACCAATGTACATTATATAATGAATTTGTTATTGAATAACGTACATTTTATAATCAATTTGTTATAAAAGAAATGCAATCAATTGAAAGGAAATATGACTGCCTATATTTTGCAATGATTTAAAATCAGATTTGAATGCTATCTAACTCTATCACAATTTGTGAAAGGTGAAACTAACAATTAATTAACCGATCACTTTCCATGTGACGAATATCTAGATTAATCTTTTCTATTCCCATGACGATTTTTAATCACTTGGAAAACGATTTAATATCAGTATAAAGTCTACTTCGGTTAATTCAATTTCAATCGATTAAATACACCAATGACTGTTATATGCAATTGTATATATAATCATATACTCGTGTGAAAGTTTATCCAATAATTAAGAGCCATGTGTTAATTCTTTAAATACATAAATGAGTTAAAATGCTTGTGTTTTTTTCTGCGAATTTCAGGTGTTTGATAATATACAGTTAATATATGTCATTCTTTAGTTTCTTATATTTTACTAGCCGAAATTCATGCTAAATGTATGAATTAATCTTTAGCTAAACTGTCATTACCTAATTATTTTTTAATATTTATGTAGCTAATTTATCTAAGTTCTCGAATTCTAAGCTTCCATCACTAAACTTCTCATTATTACTAATTTAATACTAGAACAACCAAGCAGTTCTTTTGACAGTATTTTATTTTTCAAACACTTCTAGCTCATAAACTGTTATTGGTGGAAATATCATTGAAATTTATTAAATAGTTTTAGAGGAGTATCACCATCTTACACGACTTAATGAGAATTATTTTGACTGCAATTACAAAACAGTCAGTGAAACGTTCTGACGCGTCCCAAACAAAGTGGATTGGCAACAGAGTTTGTCAGTGCTTATTCTACACGGGCCGAAATGATATTTCACTTACTTAAATTTGAAAAACTGTCATTTTGACTGCTTGGTAGCTCTAGTAATATTCAGGTGCCTTGTAGTTCTTTTTCAATTATTTAATAAATAATTATTTACTGGAAGTAATGAAACGAAAAATAGTTTCCAAGATAAAAAAAGAGATTATAAATTACTCTTATTGATAAATCGATATACATGTACGTTGTAACTTATTTTTTTAGATATTGTTATGTAAGTAATAACTTATTCCTTTAGTCATTTAATACAAAGAATTAAAGTATGTCACATTAAAATGAGATATACAGTATAGCTAGGCTGGGGCTACAGGTTCAAATCCCGTGTGTATGAGAGAGTTCTTTACCAGGGTGCAGGTAATTGTACAGTATTTGATATGGAGTAGAAAGAGAGGAAATACATATAAGAGAGAGAAGTAAAGGAATAAATGATAGATAGAGTTATAAAATGAAATGATAGTAAAAGAATAAAAGATGTAAAATGCCTTTGAATTTCACTAAAACTGTAAAATAATACTAAGAAAAGAGATATTATTATAAAATTGTAGATACCTAATTTTAAAGTTGAATTTGATCCAAAGGAATTTGAATGTCCTTCTAATCAAAGTAATTCAAATTTATTAGATTCAATTTCAACAGTAAAATATATAGTCATAAATGTACGTAGTGACTGCGTGGATGCACAAGATAATGTCACTATCTATGTTTCGTATCAGCAATGATTATTTCCTCTTACTAAGAAATTGAAATATGATTTGGTATATTTGTGTATTAATTAACTGTATATATACAATTACAATGATTGCTTTTACTTTATATGGCTGGATTTAGGAAATATGGAGTAATCATAATACGCGCGTATTATTGCTCATCTTAATATACGGAGATAAGCTGAAAGACAATCGAAGCCTCCTTGCTTCCTCATACTGTTCGACTGCGTTCAAATTCTTCTTCATTTCCTGTGACGGACTCGCAAACGGTGGACAAAAAAACTCATCTTCGGAACTGCAGAATTTAAATTAGTTCTAATATCTGTGCTCACAAAGAAGAAACTCATTTTTTACATTTTGAGGTAAGATAAATTATTTATTGGTGTTAATATTCTACGTGTTTGATAAAGTGCTGTTAAAAGTATTATAAAAGTATAATCTGTTATTCTATAAACTGATTTCAAATTCATGAAATTAATGCTAAGTTATGTAAATTTCTTTATAATAGAAAGACTTTATACATCATTGTATGTAATTATAATTTGCTCCACATATTAACTTTATTTGGTAGCAAATCAGTTTAATATTCATGCTCGAATTATTATTTCTAGCGTTCATAAATTGATAGTAAAACAATCGTTACGAAATTTCTATTTACCGCGTGGTTCTGATATATGAGTGATATTCAGTAATCGAAAGTGTTTAATGCTTGTGTAATAAGTACTTAGATAAAATAGTGATAGACCTATTATGGAATAATTGACTAAAATGCATTAGCATCAACCCAAAAGAGTAAATTAATGAAATACCAATTATATTTACAATTGTGACGCACATTTCAGTTTAATAACTTACATAGTTTATTCTCTAAGACCTACGGACAAAATGGTGGTGACCTAACCATGAACAGGAACTGTAAACCGGTATATATATTAGGTACTGAGATTAAAATTCCATAAATCTATCAAAAGCTATCGTCATTTTCTGTTATCTAGAACCAACTCTTTATAACATTGTTTGCTATGCATTTCATTGGTAGAACGGATCTAAGATAATTATAAATTGAGGAATAAAGTGACTTCGGTAGAGGAAAGGTTTGACTCAGCTCTTTATAATATTTGAAATAACAACAGCGATATCTGTACACACAGAAAAAGGATTAGTTGAATCAAATCAAATTTGATTTGTTTTTAATTATATGAATGGTTTTATTTTGCCCATATCTACGTGGTGAGTTGCAGGTACTATTCAAAAGGAGTTAAACTGACGTTACTTAAAACCTAACAATCGTTTTGACTCACACATAAGCTAGAAAAAGTAGTGCCAACTCTCATAGTAAGTTAATTTATACACCAGATACATTGGATTTACAGTCTCTGTAAGTTACTTCAATACACTCTGTCATAGTCATTCCGACATATACGTTGAAAATCACAAAAAATAACTTTTTATCTCATAGTAAGTTGATTCAATCCATAAAATGAATTGAATTAACTAATGTTTGATGACACACCACGTCATGGTTGATTTAACTCACATGAAAACATGAATAATATAGTCCTTCCAACTCACGTAATTAAACATTGAAACATCTTTATTGAACTAAAAAAAAAATACAAAATACAAATATACAATTATAACATGGTTTAAAATTAGGTTCAAGCCCTTATATAAGTATTAGAACAGACTTTTCGGGCAAACAGAGAATGATAAGGCAAGTGCTAAAAGAAAAAGTACAGACTTAATAATTTACTCATTTGACTAAAAATCAATAAATTGATTCAGAGCATAAATTGATCACCCATTAGATATGACCATATGGGTTGTACTTTTTTCTTAGTGATAATGAATTATAAAATGTATGAAACCAGTTTTTTGTTCAGAATAATTCTACAAGAAACTTTGTAACATATATATTTATTTAGGTATAACCATCTAATCTAATAAAATGAACTCCTTCCTCATTATAAACTTTCTTGCTCCGTTATTTCAACAAATTGTAAAAGAAGTTCAAATAGTCCATCATAGGTTAGAATTGATGATGGAATCTTAATAATATGAATGATATTTTCATCTTGTGTTATTATTTTTTGCTATTTTATTTAAAAAAATTAGATTTTCCGTTCCTTAGTATTTTTTCATAATTTTTGTTTACAGAATGAAACAATAATTTGATTATTCTGACTATAACAAAGCTTTAAATCTTACAACTAATGTCAAAAATAAAGTAACAATTTGAACTAACTTACTTCCTTTTTCCAACAGATGGAGAATTTCATCAGCAGAAGATACCTTCTGACGTCATCGCGTGCAGGTCGCGACTCTTCCATTTTGGTTCTAACGGACAGGAGGCCAAAGATGTTCCTAATTTTAAATGAAGACCTGAAGAAGATGATAGACATGTCTCTTCGTAGTATTCCCACCATTGATAACATCACTATGGTGTCTAGTGGGATAAAGGGAGAAGTTATCATATTCTACAGATACCCTGTGACCGAATCTGCGAAAGATTTTACGGATGTTGATAGCACATCTGAAACAGAAGATCAGCACGCTACCGAAGTTCAATCTAATGGAAGGAATTTCACTAATAACCGCAGTCTCGGAATTTCAAATCACTGTATGGCCAATGTATCGAATGCTAGTTCAACTGGATGTTTCTGTTGCAGGCTATTTAAAAAGATGTTATGTAAAATTAATTGTATCAGGCGGTCAAGTTCTAGCGTCCTTACACACAATTCACCTAAAGGTAATAATTCTATAAACTCAAGTGGATGCAGCTCTATAAATTCCAGTTCAAAATCTAGGAATTCATCTGCTTCTAGCATGAATCCAAGTTTATGTAATTACTTAGATACTAACTCCAATAACGAGGAATTTAATGATGAATATTCAAGTGATAATGAACTTCATTCTAATATTGTGACATTTAAGATAAACAGCACGGAACTACGAAAAATAGAAGAAGCATTGCGTACCATCGATAATAATTATAAAATTAATCAATAAAAAATTCAAAATTTATTTGATAGCATTGTATTTTATTTTTCCTATCAATTAATTTAGGCCTAAGCAATACATGGATTAAATGAGAGCTTCAAGTTACAGTAGAGCTCCTCTATAGTGGACTTCAATTACACCATTCAGCCTCAAATTGAAGGAAGTGAATTTCAAATTAAAATTAGTCCATTTTAAGTTAAAATTAGTCAATTGCACATTAAAATTAGTCAATTTAAATTAAAATTAGTCAATTTAAATTAAAATTTGTCAATTTAAATTAAAATTTGTCAATTTAAATTAAAATTAGTCAATTTAAATTAAAATTAGTCAATTAAAATTAAAATTTGTCAATTTAAATTAAAATTAGTCAATTAAAATTAAAATTAGTCAATTTCTAATTAAAATCAGTCAATTTCAAATCTAAATTAGTCAATTTCATATTGAAATATCGTATTTTTTCACTGTTAATTATTCTCAATTCTGATATAAATAAATTTAATTCACAAAAAGTATCGTATATCTTGCTTTATTTATTTGTCCAATTCATAACAAGTCCAAATATATTTAATTCTATTTTTCGTGGCCGGTAAATTCCACCGCGGAAAGTTCCACCAGGAAGATTCCACCGCGGAAGATTCCACCAGCGCTAAATGCTAGATGTGGAAAATTCCACCTTGGAAGATTCCACCATTTTGAAAAACATATACAAATATACAGTATAAATAAAGAGTTTATTTTAAAATGTATTTCTAAGTCTAAGTAATTGATAATTATAAATGAATAAATCTTCCTTTTAAATATAAAACAATAATTAATAATCAATCATATGGGCATTAAATATTTAACTGGTTAATAATGACAGACTATGACGCTGGTATTGGAACACCAACCTGTGGTAACTCTGATAAATTTAGCTTTTTGAATCTATCAACAGAAACACTAAAGTTTAGATTTTAATATTTGATACAAAAATAAATTTCATTATTGTTTCATTATTGAAAAATTTAATATTAAGCAGCAATATGACCAGCATGTTTTTAGTGTCTATTTCTTTGGAGTCAATATTATTTAAATCAGAGACCTTCTGAACCGCATTTATATTAAGATGTTGCATATCTAAAGAAACTCTGTACGTGTTATGATTTACATATCTTATGTGAGTTTTGAATTTATGATTTTTATTCGTGTGTCTGTGGTTTCAGGTCGAAGCTCGTTGATGTACCACAATCAATTAACCTGTTTAAGGTACGTTTTGAATGCAGCTATTGTTGCGATCATCACACAGCGTAATAGTTTCAATACAGATTATTAAACAGTTACAGAGAGTTTCAGCTTTGTAATTTTTCTTTTTATATTGAAATATATCGATACTAATTAAATATTTTATTTCAGTACGTGTCAAATTGATTCTTTAATTCCACCTTTTATCGTCGCTGATTTAATTTGTACTATATCTTGGTACATTGAAAAACTTGGGTGATAGATAATATTTATATATAAAATAAAATTTATGTTACAAACAAAATATTATCCTTAATTTCAGTTTCAACATATATATGTTTAAAGGAGAATCAAACGGAATCTGAATTGTTGGTCACTGGGGCAGTGGAACTTTAATGTTGAATTTCCACGATTTAAATTTTATAAAAAATTTGATTGATACATATTTAAAAGATCGTTCGATCTGTCTATCATTTCGTATCTTTGCCTTAGCTTATCTCGTTGTTCTTGACTTAACATAACATATTCTTATAATTTCTTGAATTTCTAACTAATGATATGTTGTTCGGTTACCACAAAAAAAAAGCATTTTACTTTAAATCAGTTAGTATTAAATTTTTATACCTTTTGTAAATGAAATCTAATATTATGCGGTGGAATCTTCCGTGGTGGAATTTTCCGGCGGTAAAATATTCCGTGGTGGAACTTACCAGCGGTGGAACTTACCTGGTGGAACTTTCCGTGGTGGAATTTTCCGCGGGGGAATTTACCTAGAATCCTATTTTTTCAAGAACATTATTATAGAAAAAGTTGAAATAATGAATACTAAATTTTTTAGTGTATTTTTTAAAAGCGGATAACATCATTAACTTTTGTAAAATAATACGTCACATTTACATGCTTTGACAGCATGTCAATGTCAGCAGAAAATTCAGTCTCGGAATTTTCAGTCTGAGTTAAATATAAAATAATGCTTATCAGTTAGATGTATGAGGGAGTGATGCCACTTCCAAACCCCCCTGCCAGGTCTTCAAACAATCATGAAATGCGCGGTACAATAAACTACATAACAGCAACTAATGTTGAGAGGCCATTTGTAATTCCGAGACCGAAATTTTCGCCTACCCGCTCCGGGAATATTGAATCGCTTGCCGAGCGCTGACTGATGTCGAAAAACTATCTTGGAAAGTCTGTGACCGCAAAGAATCGGTAAAATGTACCTAGACAACATCGGTCTTGGTGCACATGGCCACATATGTATATATCTGAAACATGAATCTAAATTCTAAAGAGACTTCCAGATTTGATGAGACGATCCCTAAAGTAACGAGCCAAAACACGAATGGGCTTGACCGGGAATTGAACCCGGGACCACTCGCACCCTAAGCGAGTATCATACCCCTAGACCATCAAGCCATGGGATAAGATCGAGTTATAAACTTGAATCATAATATTTTATTCTAACTAATTTGGTATTTTCATTCAAGTTAAATCAAAATGTCGATTTAGATATTCAGATAAATTTAAAATTTGAATGTTCATTTAATTCTTCATTTTCATGTTCATTTAATTCTTCATTTTCATGTTCATTTAATTCTTCATTTTCATGTTCATTTAATTCTTTATTTTCATGTTCATTTAATTCTTCATTTTCATGTTCATTTAATTCTTCATTTTCCTGTTCATTTAATTCTTCATTTTCATGTTCATTTAATTCTTCATTTTCATGTTCATTTAATTCTTGGTATTAACGTTAAATTAGGCGTCTTGATATACACTTATGTTTATTTTTATATCTTATACTGATAAGAGACTTTGTCACACACAATATTTTATTACTTCTATATGATAAGCTCCTTAATTTAATGAGATACTTAGATCTGACGTAGTATTTTTTATGATATCTACAACGTGTGGATTAGTCTTTACCAAATGATGGCGGATTATTATCAGGTTGAATTCATGTTACAATGCTATTTAAAAAAAAAATGTATGAATAAAAACATGACATAAAAGAAACTAATAAACAAATCAACTTATTTAGTGCTGAACAAACAAAACTAACAAAATTAATGCTTCAGTTAAGGTATTAAAACACATTATCATTTATGAATATTTTAATAACTATATGATTTCCCAATTAACTTAACTAGAACATAATAACTAGAAATTGTTAAAGTTTAAACAGTAAGGTGTACATTATTTATACTTTAAAATTAAAAACATAGCTAAGTCATTCTGGTTTCAACAAGCAGCCATTGATATGTCTCATAATTTTCTTGAAGGCCACCTCTCTATCTTTCACAGCAGATTCTGTAAGTCTCTTCCTTTCGTTGTTGATACAATTATTAGTTATTATTCTATCCACTCGAGATTAATTAACTTTTTGATGTGATTCACAGAAAATTTTGGTCCTACCCAAAGTCCCCAGAATTAACTCTGCACAATACATCTCTAAAATCCTCAGAAGCAAAAGTCAGAACACCACGTGTGACGTGACAGCAGAAAAGTTTAAGTTGCAGTTTAGTCATTTCTTGAAATATTATCCTTTCAAATCAAAGGTCCTGGAGCTCAGTACGAGTAAATGCAGCATCTGCCTCTACTCTACAGACCCATCTGAGTCGGCATTGACTCCAAAGATGAGGATTGGAGAGGAGCTTCTCAGAAGGGAGGACAACCAGAGGTTCCTTGGGGTCACATATGACAGAAGACTCACTTTCGAAGACACGTGGATGAGGCGACAGAGAATATGAAGAGTAGGAACTGGTTATTGAGCAGGATAGCGGAAACAAGCTGTGGCTGAACGAAGAAGGATGCCATCAAAATTTACAGTGACACAATGAAGCGTGGTAGAAAACGCCAGTACATCATGGGCTCCATGGCTCTCCAAAACTAACCTGGAGAAGGTGGAAAGGGCTCAACTGTATGCGGAGTAGGGGAGCACCCGAATGAGTAGGAAAGCGCTTGAGATGTTAATGGAGGGAATGAAGGTACGGAATAGCAGGAGAGAAGATGATGGAGGGGGCTTGCCCTGGAGGTGTGACTCACGAACGAGGAGGTGTGACTCACCAGAGGAGAGGTTAAGGAGATGGTACACACTTGATGGTATACACAGACGAATCAGTGGACGGGGAGTGAAGTTAGGGTGGGGGTGGAATGGTGGTGAGAAGGAGAAAGGTAATGGTTGAGCAGTGGGCTGTACCAGCGGGTGCCTGGTGCATTAGTTTTAGTACGGATAGAAAGGCGATGAGCAAAACGATGTGAGGGCTGCTGGATGAGGATTAGAGTAGAGTGGCGGTGGTAACAGGCAGCAGATCCTTAGTGAATGCGTTTCAGGAGGATAATGAGAGACTGGACCTGAGACAGATCAGGAGGAAGCTTCGGGAGTTTGAGGAGGATGGTACAACTGGTGTGTGTACCTACTGGGACATAGTGGACTGCAGGGCAATGAGCTGGTGGACGAGAATGTAAGAGGGAGGAGAGATATATCAGGGGCTGGTGAAGTTGGACGGAAGCAAAAGAGGATCAGTGACCCTGCCATAAGAGATGGAAGAGTATGGTACAATTGGAGGCGAAGGTGCAGTGTAGGTTTTGCAGGGAGGAGAAGGGGGGCAGTGAGCATCTGCGGATGCGGTACCTCCCACTTGAGAGGAGATGGATTTGGGAGAAGATTTGGGGAGCTACTGGAGGACCTACCCCAACAACATCATCCATCGACGTATTTCTATATTATCACATTCCCAGCAACATAGTCTGATACGTCTTCTTCTCAAGTTTAATATATCCTCTGAAATTCAGCACCGTTTCCTTGAATTCTGTCAACAATTTCTCAACCTAAAAATCATTGTGTTGATTAATCTTCACATTGTCATCAATACCAAAGCCTCCTTGGACAAAACTTTTGATTTTTAAAATATTATCTGATGCATTTACATCTTTTAATGACACCAGAAATCTTCCTCCACTCATCTGACGATACTGTCTATATCTGCGCTCTGGGGGATCACTTTTAAATCTGGCAGTTAGAACGAAGTTAAAACCATCCGATAGAAGATCTTGAATGAGTGCTGATGACATAGTAGAGTCGTTGCAGTGCTTGACTAATTTGACACGACAATGTAAACTTTTCACTATTTTTAAATTTTGCGTCGTCCTATTCCTTCATTCATTGTGAAAAACACTCGCAGAAACTGTGAAACCAATATTGATATCCTTTCTGTTGATAGATTTAATCCATATGTTCCGTAAGCTTTCATCTTTTGGCAGCCCAAAATCTGGTCGACTATCATGAGCTGGGAAATTGGTGAAGCATCCCCGACAAGTTCATTTGTTGTTAATCTTGAATATTTTATTTGCTTGCATTTTAATTATTCATCCGAAGTTGTTTCCAATTTTCATCATGAAAATAAAATCATTTTTCACATCTTAAAGCCCCGTCCAGACGGTCAAATTTTTCAGAGAAGTGACAAACTTAATGACAAACTAAATGACGATAACTTTCTAGCGTCAGCAAACCGTCAAACTTTTCATCAGTTTTGTGATTCCATCATGTTGGATATCGTCATCAAAAAGTTTGTCAAACTATTTGCTGACGATAGAGTTTGAAGTACACACTGACTTTCCGGCAATAATATTTTTTTATTTGCGCGTCATTTTAGTTTATTACAGCTAGGTACACCTACAAAAACCTCAATTTTTTAAATCTTAGTATATATCTAGTTACAATGGCTGACGACAGACTCTTTAATACTTGGTTGTATTAGAATGTATTAGATCTAAGTTATAGGTAGGTTACGTTGTGAATTGTTTTCTATCATCTAATTTTGACTATCCTTTTCAAGACGATATTTTGACATTAAAAACAGATTATTTTTTCTGGTTTCATACAGTTCTAAATTTAAAAGATATACATACCAAGTTATATAATTTTTATTTTCACGATATATAACATTAATTTTGACGAAACTGACGCCAGTGAACCTCAAACTTTTGGCGAGAAAATTTGACCGTGTAGACACTCCTTGAAAACTGACGATAAGTTTGTCATTTATTTTGTCATTAAGTTTGTCACTTCTCTAAATAAATTTGACCGTCTGGACGGGGCTTAAGACAAATGAGATGGAATCTATGATACGCAAGTCAATATGTCATCTTAATAATATTACCGTATAATAAAAAGTCTGGCCTTCTATTTCAAGAAGAGAAATGTAACAAATCAGGCCGTGTATGTATATTAAGTAAGCCATGTGGGACTTTATTAATACTAGATTAATCTTGTAAAATGTGATTAAACATAATAATATCTAATAATAAACAAATAAATTATAAAAAAAATTATTGCTCAAAAACCATTGTTTAAAAAATACACCCTGTGACAATGTATCAATAAAACATAATATTGTGATATGTAAAAACTTATTGAATTGTATTGTATTTCTACACAACCAAAAGTTGTTCCAGATGAATGCTTTCTATTAGAGTTGTACTTCCAAAATAGAACTACTTTCCCATATCCATATATGAGAAGACTCTTAAATTATATGGAAAGTGAGAAGCAATTTCATTATCACTCTATACCACTATATGGCAAAATATAGTTACTATATTGTATATTGAGAAACAAACAGAAATCTAGACATATGCTTATTTTCAGTATAGTGGAACATTTCTGCGCTTTAAATCACAATTGAGATCCTCTTTTCAGGACTATAATACATAATAGTCTGTCCCGTAATATCTATTTCTTAGTTCACACACAGAGACTCACTTCAGTTCTGACATTGATGTCACTCATTCTTTAATCCTCTATGTAGAAGCTTTATATTATCATTAGTGTTGCTGTATTTTGAGACAGAAGCCTATAACAACGGAGTGAATAGCAGTTAGTTTATTGTTCCTTTTGCGTGAATTGAGAAACAAGTTAGTTTATAGTGTATCACAATTTAACTGCTTTAATTTATGTTTAAAATTTTGATGAAATGCATTATATTTCACCTTTATATAATTTTAATCGTTTCAATATAAATTTATCATTAAACAGTTTCTGAAAGGTTCAGTCCGGTAGTTTTCTATTTTAAATTAAAGATATGGCTGATAATTAAATATATTTTTTAAATATATGTTCAATTTCCTTTTTTAAGTTTCAGTTTTCACCATGGTAATTTTAAATTTAAAAATGAGAGTTTATTCAAATATATTTGGCGATAGTTAATATATACCAAAAAAAATAGTGTGGCAAAATAACTTCAAAGTAGAGTTTCTACATGTCGTTAATTTAAAAAGAATGAAACAGGATCCATATATTGTGGACCACTGTAGCAGCGGAACTTTATTGTTGAACTTACACTATTTGAACTTAATTATAATTTGAACTTATGAATAATAATGAAAGCTCATCATTTGATCCAACTTTAATCCCTTAGCACTTTTCTTAACATAAACATTACTTATAATTTATAAACTATTTAACTAATAAAATGTTATCCGACTACCACCAAAACATTTTTTGTTTTTAAACTAGTTTTTTTAATCTTATATTTTAATATAAATTGAAATGCAGTATAATGCGGTTGAATTTTCCAACTGTGGAATATTTCTGGTGGAATTTTCCTCGGTGGAATTTACCTAGAACCACATTTATTAGTAATTCGATTACTACCCTGCATGGTAATAATATTGGAGAGTCATTGAATGAAAAAAATTAAAATCAATTCTCAATAAAGAATATCATATACACTGAGAGAAGTCCGCGTCCCACCTCATTTCAAAGTTGAAATCTAGTATTATGAACTATATTCAAATATAATTACAATTAAATATTTCTTTAAAACAAACCTCTGATATAACATCAGTTACCAAGAGTGTCAAACTATGTAATTGCTTACATCCTCTCTTTTAACTTTTATCTTAAAGTTCGTAAAGATGCTATCGCAAGAAATTCTTTTGTACTCATATCGGTTATTTAATCACATGTGTCGTATCTGATTGATTTGCTGATTGTACGACGTACGTGTTTAAACAGTAGGCCTAAAATTGTACCAACCCTTGTCTTGGGACTTGTGTCTCTGGCATATCAGCTCTAGACTTTGCATAGTTAACATCCACTTTAGCGTTCTATACTTACCCTCTTTTTCATTACCAACAATAAGTACATGTCTGGACTGTGTAGTTTTATATTAGTGCCAAATAAAAGTGAACCGGTTTCTTCCCCATTTTCATTTTTTGTGTAATTAATAGACAATAATTAGAAAAGTTACCTATTTATGGATATAAAGAATAAACAATGAAGAGTAAACAAATCTGAAAGTCTAGTGCCTATTCTCAAACACCACAAGTGATAGTAACACTAGGTACGGTAAGAAAAAAATAAATGATTATAAATTATTATTGTCTAACTAATATTTTAATTCGTATTTTCCATTTTTCCAATTTTCCATAGGGTTTGTAAGTTGCAGCAGCCGTGAGTTGTAGCACTTAAATTTTATTGAACTTACAGTAATTGAAGCGATGTGAAAATTCCACAAATCTGAATTCAGAAGCAATGAACCATTTATTTTTTAAAGTTTTCATTTTATACAAGAAATTATATTTTATACATTGTTTTACAAAAATAATGATTAAGCATATAATAATTTGATTTAAATGTCCCTCCAAGCAACTTTTTTATTGTTTCAAGCAATGAAGCTTACGTTTCTTATATTTTTGCTGCAAACTCCATGAAATTTGACAGCATATATTTGATCCTATATGCTTTTGAAGATTTTTATAATCAAATTAGTCTGACACCCCATTAGTCTGACACTCCATTAGTCTGACACTCCATTAGCCTGACACCCCATTAGTCCGACACCCCATTAGTCCGACACTCCATTAGTCCGACACCCCATTAGTCTGACACTCCATTAGTCCGACACCCCATTAGTCCGAGACCCCATTAGTCCGACACCCCATTAGTCTGACACCCCATTTGTCCGAGACCCCATATAGTCAGACACCCCATTAGTCCGACACTTTTGTAGTTTACTACTGATTTAACATAAAATATATGTATATCGGAGGGCGTGCCGCCCAATCCCCCCCCCCCCCCCCCCCCGAACCCCTCTGCCAGGTCATTAAACAATGATGAAGTGTGCAGTACAACAAACTAGAGGGTACAACAAACAACATTAAATTATGAATTCAAATGGAGGATTGCATAATACTAATTAATATTAGATATAAAGTAAAATAAGAGAAATAATAAATTTGAAAAATGAAAGAAATGAAAAATTATTTTATTATTTAGATTAGTTATTAATTGAGTATACCTATTTAATTATATTTTTATTTTAATCAAAAAATAAAACGAGAAATAACACAGAAAGAGGTAACTGTCGGACTATTGGTGCGTCGGATGGCAAGTCTCCGGTACATACTGTCAGAGTACTTCAGGAAATAATTTAAATTATAAATAAAGGCGGGAAATGAATTGTTCGTTTATAAAATTCAAATTTGAAATATAAACAAAGAGTGTACAATCTCTGAACTGAACTGAAAATAGTGGCCGGAACAGGCTTTACAACGCCACCAGCTCTTCCCACACATAGCATCCACCACCTCCAAGCAAAAACTCCTTCCGTATGCAGGTCCGTTCCATTAATTGATATCTTATTACCTGAAACACCCTCCTCAACACATCATTCTCTGATCCCACAACAAACTTGGCAAATTTAAGCTTTACCTTCATGTCTCTTGCCCACACAGAAGAACACCCAACCTCGCCTAGCAGAGCTGTCACCGGGGTGTAGGTTGGGGCCCACATTATCTTTCTCCATTCTCCATTTTCAATCCTCTGCATTCTATCTCTCTCACACTTCGTCCACACCACCACCTCGCTCGCACTCAGTACACTAGACAGCACCAAACTTTTCCAGAGTGTCTTACCCATCAGCAACCTATCACTCAGCAGCCTATCACTTGCTCTTCCTATTGCTGAGAAAGTGACATTAGACATATTCTCAGCCATCTTTATCACATAACATTGAATAGAAGAAGGATGGATCCCATTATATTACACTTGAGTGCCGTTTACAGTGACATCATTTCGACTGGAGCCAATAAGAGCACGCAAGACATTATCCGTCAAGGCCAATCAGAGGCTTCGTATCAAAAGTTCTGTTGGAGTCCATTATTTTGAATGCGTCCTGTTAGCGAAATGAAGTCAGTTTGAGTTTGTTGCAAAGAAGATTCTGTTTAGTATTGCGTAGTAGCTGGGCTTTAGATAATCGTGTACATAATTTGGTAGGTACATATGGCTCTCTTTATTAAAATTGTTCCATTTTCAATTGCCAATCTACCAGCAAAGATAATGAGCTGAGATAGCATGCACGTTCAAACTGTTGTCGAGAGAGCGTTTATAGTGACGTCAGAGATTAGTGGACGTGATTGGTTGAATTTTTACGACTGTGTACATGTTCGATTTGAGCTTCTTCTTATTCAATGTTCTGTGATCTCTATCCTCTCCCTCTTATATTCCTTAAAACATTCTCCTCTCCCACTCATCTGCACACCCAGATACCTAATTTTCACCACCACATTTATCACTCATACCACCCTCCTATCTACACTGTCAATAGCCTTACAAAATTCAATACTCACCACTAACAGCTTCTCTCTCGCCCTATAGCTCTCCTCCAAACAATGTCTCAGCAGAAAACGATTCTCCTCTTTCCTCCTCCTCCCCTTAAAATCTGCCTGAAGTCTCCCCACTCTCCCATCATGCATGAAATGCTCACTCAGTTTGCCTTTGATCAGCCCCACGAATAACTTATACCCTGTATTAATTAGAGCAATCGGACGGTGCTGCTTCGGTTCTGGCTTTTTGACCTTTGGCAGCAGAACAGTTTTTGACCCTTTCAATTCCTCTACAATATCCCCCTCACACAGAACTCTATTAAAAACCTATACAATCTTCTCCACAAACACCCTACTTTTTCCCATTGCCTTGTAAATCTCTCCTTTTATCCATTCTAGTCCTGGCTGTTTTCCATTTGTATCCTCTTAATTCTTTTTACAACAAAACTTATATCCCTCATCCAATCCACCACACCATCAACTACTCTCACCCTTGGTATACCTGATATTTAATTTTTAACTCTCTCCTCTCTATTATCCTCAACAACAATCATTCCAGCTCTCCTCTGTTCCTCATACTCCGCCCTCTGCTCCTCATTCCACACTTCTGACATTCTATTCCCCTAACCATGATAAATTTTCCTCCGACAGTCCATCATTTCCCTGCTCTCATCCTCCTCTGGCACAACTGTTCTGTCTGTCCGAAACATTTTTTTCTTACTACCTTGAATGTCACTTTCTCCCTTCATTTTACTAATCATTTTCCACATCTTCTTCCCCTTTCCCTCTTTCTTCGCCTCCCCTGCTATTTTTAGTTCATACTTCATTTTTTCATCCATGACCAATCTTTTCACAACTAATTTTTGAGCTAGATATTCATTTCAACATCTCTCTCTCTCCTCCTCACCTTCTAATCTCCTTCTTTCCCCATTCAAATGTCTTCTTCTTTTTATTTTCCTTCTAATACTTTCATTCATCCAGGCTTGCTCTATAGCTTTTTTGTTTTTCCTATTTATTTTTCTCTTTACTTTGACCTTCAAGCATTCATCTGCCTTCTCCTTTAAAATTCTCTCAAATTCCCCAACACTCATTTGATGCCTACTTTCAATCTCTGTCTCCACTCTCCCCACACATTCCTTCATCACTCTCTCATCATGTACCTTATAATTAGGGTTGTAACAATATGCATTTAAAATCATAGATCTTAAGAATATCATAGACGAAACTGAATGAAATAGTATCGAATACTATACACCTTTGGTTTAGAACGATTCAAAACTCTTTAATTCTCTCCGTCTATAATATTTTCAGGATCTATGATTTTAAATGCATTTTATAATATAATACTACCTACTTATAATATTCACTTTTTCTCCATTCCTCATCTCTTCTCCTAATACACTCATCTCTTATTCTAAAAATACAAGGTCATAATTTATTTTCTCATCATCAATTCTCATGCTCTCAAACCTACCATACATACCTTCGCATTTTAGATACCTTCGCAACCAAACTCCAACGCTTCATAAAATCCAATATCATGGCTCTATTCCTATTTAATTCCTGCTCCCCCAAAAACCCAACATGACCATTAAAATCCCATATCACCATCTTTGCCACTCCCTTTGGAATCTCATCCATAACCCTATCAATCTCTCCATATATTTTCACTTTTTTCTCAGTGTCCCTTGTGTCCAAATAAGCCAGAATCAATATAAAATAAAAAGAGCACATCCACCAGCACATCCCAATTTCTGCTTCTCAACTTGTCCATTGTAATACTGTATTTATCCTCCGTGATCATCATCAAACCTTCCCCTCCCCTTTTACCAATTACACCCTTCACTGTCAATTACCTTCACTCCATCTTCCCTTTTCACCCTTCTGTACTTCTCATGAGTTTCCACCATACAAGTCACCCTAACCAGATCTCCCTCATTCTTCCCTTCCCTCATCATTCTTCCAATTTCTATCGCCTTCACATCAGTTACTCCCTGCACATTTATGAGATCTATTCTGACAGTTAGTCCCCAGATATTTTCTCTCCTCGCCCCCTCAACCGCAATCCATAGTAACCAGTTCCACCACGATCCACTCCATCCCTATCTTAGACGGTCACATCACCATTTACATGACTCGCCATATTCCCCTCGACATCCGATAATCAGGCATCATCTCTAACTATTTTCTGCCATATCCTACTGTTGCTGATATATATTCCCTCCTCTCCGCCATCTCTCCTCTTTCTAAGTTCCTATGTCATCTTCCTATTCTCTTTCCTTTCTTTCACTGTCAGGTCAGGCACAATCATAACTCTCCTATATTCCTCCCCAGCATATCTCAACTTCTTTGATTTCCCTATCACTGCCCACTTCTGTCCAGCTATTTGTAGCTTTACAAGAATAGGGGCTGTTTTTTTCAAATACATTCCCTACTCTATCCCTTGACTGTCCCCCATTCCCCAACCTTATCACTTCCTCTACATTAATATTTTCCAGCCCCAGTTGTGCACCAATCATCTGCTTCAAAAAGTTTTCATCATTTCTATCCTTCACAGTCTTCACCACGTGCACAATTACATTACATTCTCTTTTCTTGTTCCTCCTTAACACTGCCATGTATATACCTCTTTTTTGATATCCTCTAGTTTTACAGTCTCAACACCACCCTCTCCCCTACCATCTCTCTGTGCCAAACATGCTCCATTATTATTTATCACATCCTGCATTTCACTCATAATTTTATCCTTCAGCTCTCCCTTCCACTCCCCCTTCATCTCCCACATACCACCAATAAGTTCATCCATCTTTCCCATTATTTCTCTATTTTCCCTTCTCAATCCCTCATTTTCTCTTTCCAGCTTGACTATCTTCACTCCAGCTCCCCTCATTAACCCCTAACACTCTCCACATACCGACATATGGGAATTCTTCAAAATTCCCATATGTGAAAGAGTCAAAGTCTTTCTTCTTATTCACATTCACTATGATACTATGTCTCACAAACCTTACACATTATCTTACTCTGACGATCTCCTACCTCTTTCTGACAACCTCCACACTCATCTCGATTTCGGATGTCCACCCCAGCCACCTCCAGAGCATCCACAAGTAGGTTCCCCCAAGATGCAGAGGCTGCTTCCCGACATCTTGAGTTTCCCCCTTGATTGGAGCCCACCATGAGGCGGAGACCTATGCATGAGGAGTACGGGTCAAAAAACAGACAGAGTTTCAGGCCCCAGATCCACTCTTCCAGGTAACTGGTGGCAGCCTGAACCCTGAATCAGTACTAGATTAAAACGTAAAACTACACTTAAAATAATCTTAAAACTAATCATAATCGAAATTATCGTTTCGGATCGCTATATTTCAGAACTCATCAACCATATAATCTCATATATTCTTTATCTCTATATAATCTCTATCTTCAGCGTTAGATTAGTGCTATGTATAATTGTTGCACACGATTCACGAAGCATTAAAATCTTTAAAAGCATATAAAAGAATTGTATGCAGTTTGCAAAATAATGATCTTAGACCTTAGTTCTACAATATTATGTAGTAAAATAAATTTTTACCCGGAGCTTGGAGAGAACCTTCAACAGGAAAAATATAAATTTTTCAATAAAGCTATGTGTGATATAAATGCATAGTACACTTAAATTCCTAACATTCATTTTCCAACCATATAGTCGTCCTTTTTGACGGGCAATACACAAGCAGTTACATATGTTATGTACATTGTTTTAACATAATAATTTGATTTAACAGGAATATTTAAATTTCCTGAAGATTGATAATGTTGCTACAGTATTAATTGGCTATGAAGGAACATTTCAGAGTACCATGACATTCAAACTAATTGACCTGTACGAAATGACGTAGTACACTGAAAATATTCATCCTAGCAGCTTCCTATCGAAAAATGAACATCTTTTGATTACTTGCTATTGGCCGCAGTAAAAATAATATGGTGGCAATAATGAACTCTTTTGATATCGGAATTTTTCCTGCATGTGCATGATTGGAACTTTTCAAAGATGTTTTTGTTATTTTGGAAGGTATATTAGATATTTCTAGAATGATGGCAGTCTTTTTTTTCAATTTATAAAATTAAGAATATGATATACATACATATGTACCAAAGATATTATACAGTACTACTATAAGATACACCACTCTCGGAAATTCCTGTTTTAAAATGCGTCATCTGGAATTGGAAGCGGGAACTAAAGCAACAACATTTGGTAATTTTGGTGTTGATCAAAATATTTATAGGATAGGATATGTGGAATTAATTCAATAATCACACCAACGGATAAAACCATAACATATATTTATAGATACTGCCTGAATACTGAAACTTTCAATGTTTTGATCAACACCAAAAGTTGTTGTTTCTCTAGTTCGCGCTTTCAAATCCAGATAGCGCCACAATGCATTTTTAAAACACAAATATGCGAGAGTGGTGTAGTCCGTGATCCAGTCACCTGATTTTGATAAATTGGTACCACCTGGAGCACCAAACTTTATTGTGATTTTCTAAAGCTTAAGCTGTGAGTCACAGATGTCCATCATGCTGCATTGAGTTACAGATACATATACCTATTATAAATCACATTAAAGTTTGGTGCTCCGGGTGGTACCAATTTATCAAAATCAGTGGACATCTGTGACTCAAAGCTTAAGCTCAGTAGAGCCTTTTATACATAGGTGGGTCTGCTCAGTAAACGTGAAGTTTTCTGCGATAAGAACGAACGCATTGTGTACTTGCAAGTAATTATTGACACATCAAACATTTAAACAAAAGTTCCTTTCTATGAGATATACCACTGGAGAAAATTATATGAATTGGATCACATCAAATGATATTGCAATTATTACTTTCGCAGAAAGCGGAAGGTTATATTTTAGACGGCATTAGTTTATTTATTCAATTATCATTTTGTTTTTCGCATAACTCAAAAACTATTTAACCAAATGGCCTAAGATTTAGTGGACCGATTGGTCAATGTCCAGGAACAATCTGGTAGAATTTTGGTAGAGTTCCGGAAAAAGGTCAAGGTCAATGTCATTTATAACTCAAAAAGTATTCAACCATATTGCATGAAACTTGTTGAGACGATTGGTCAATACCCAGGAACCATTTGGTTAAATTTTGAGAGTTCTGTCTTCACTTCGGAGGGGGTCATTTTCAACAACTTTTGTATGACATCAGGTGATGTGCCTCATATGATATAAGACAATTAATGTTAACAATAATAAAAATCCTTTCTTTTCCTTCAAAGTGACGCATCTATAATGGTATTTGACTTATTTTTAAGTGCTTCTAATTTGCAATTAAAAAATTACGTTATCTGATGAAACACAGTGTAGCAGTATGATTTTGATTATTTTTGCTGCAGCCAATGATTGAATATTGTGATTAAGTTAATGACTATCAGTCTATTGGACTTGACATACAGCTTATGGAGTGTACAATTCATCCACTGGCACACTGTGTTCCATCAGAAACGATATTTTTAAATTACGAATTAGAAGCACTTCGATCTAATGCATCAATTGTCATCATAGATACGCCACGTTGATGGAAAAGAAAGTATTATTATTAAACATTTATTGTCCTATATATATGGCTATATCATATGAACCACATCTCCTGTGGCCCTACAGAAGTTGTTGAAAATGACCTCCTCCAGCCTGAAGACAGAACGAAGCAAACTTCGAACCATTCTTTCAAATTTCTTAGGGGTCAATGAGTTATACCTTTCAGCGAAACCCTAAACAATTTTTATAGGAGACACAATGGAATATTCTTTTTCATATATAAACTCGAGTTTGTGCATCAGCCAAGAAGTGAAAATCCAAAGGGTTGTGATATTGATTGTGTGCTGGCCAGGAATTTTCCGTTCTTTTGCTAATGAATCGGCCTCTAACCTTTTCAATGAGAAATTCTAGAACTGCATTTGTTCAATGTGATGAAGCGCCATCTTGCATCCACCAAAGTAAAGAAAGAGATGCAGTATGGGCCAAATAAGGGGTGCTAGTTTGGTATGCGATCTGTGAGGTTAATGTGATCTGATAATTTTTATTTTAATAATTATGATAATTTTTCTTTTTAGTAACTGTGATACAAAACAAACAATATAGACGAGATGATATTGTCACAATGCATTAAAAGTAAAAAAACATATATTAATCACCTATTTTACTTTATATTCATATAAGTTCAGTAGGATGTAGTTTATATAATGATATTTTCTTGAAGTATTTCCATAATAAGGCTTTGCATATGTAAATGGTATATAATGATTTAAGGAATATATTTGGTATCTCGTATACCTGTTTGTATCTTTCATATTTGCTAATAAATTCTGAATAGATCGCATGCCAAACCAGTAAATGATGATCAGATCGCATAGCAAACTAGCACCAAATAATGCCCTGTAGCAATCTGAGATATGAAACACCATTAACCGATGACAAGTTGCCATCATCATCAAGGTATGCATGAAAGATTATATCCATTCATGTTTGGTGAAATCTGCTGAGAAAGTGGGGGTTCTTCATAGAAACTCTTCACCTCCTAAATCACTGTTTCTGTTCTTTTTGGTTTTGTTATAATTTGCTCTTCTTGTGAATAGAACCAGTTTCATTGAATAGACCACGTACTCTTGTGTGAACTTTTTCAGGTGGTAAGATTTAGCCACCCTTCCACTTGTCATGGAGTGAAGCATGAATTTTCGACATACTGTTGAAGAAGAAGGTGTTTTTGGCAAACTACAGAGTACAGGACGATGCATTTCTTCTCAAATTCAATTTTTTTTTTAAAGTTTAAGAAAAATGCCAATACTATTAGGATAAAATCAATTCTTTATACTTTATGAACATAATGACGTCCTCCCATTTCTCAATTTAAAAAATGAGTTTTCTGACGAAACACAGTGTAAGCATTTTTAAAGCAATTAAAATAATCCAATAACTGATCAGTAGGGTTGTGACAATATTCTTTTGGCTTAGAGAATTATTCTTTATGCTTTTTAGCAATAAAGCATATTTTTTGAAATAAAGAATATTCTCAAAATATGCTTTTAGTTAATGAAATAGTCCAAGTGACTGCAAATGAAATACAAACTAATTTTTATTGTTTGAATGAATGATTCAAGAATTTTTAAGTTTAAAAGACAATAGGTGTGGAAATTACCTTCTTGAATCTTTGGAACCTAAGGCGATAATTAATAGTAATAATTTTAATAAGGAGTACACAATAGGAGCTGCCATTTTGTGCTACGCTTTACCTTTTGTAAACTGTTACTATTCATTGGTGCGACCCTCCATTAGTTCTACACTTTTGCAGTTTATTTCTGATTGAATATAAAAATATATGTATATCGGGGGATGGGATGTGCTATCCCCCTAACCCCCCTGCCAGGTCATTAAAAAATCATGAAGTGTGCAGTACAACAAACTACATTAAATCGAATGAGGAAATGCATCATACATATTAGCTAATATTAGAAATAAAGTAAAATATATACCAAAGTAAAAAAAAAATAAAGGTAAATATTGTATTATTTTAAATTGGTATAGGTATCTATAATGTATATTTATGTAATATTTTTTATTTTAATCAAAAAATATAACGAGAAATATCACAGAAAGATGTAACTGTCGGACTAATGACACGTCCCCATTGTAAACGGTGCTAGGACGTTTCGTTACTATAGGAAGTTTTGGTACCATATTTTTTATTTCCAGACGAACCTTATTTTTTAAATTTGAAATGAGTTAAGACTACAAATTATAGCAGATAACAGACGTAGAATTATTTTCGAGAATTTAAAAACAGTTATGATCATCAAATGTAATAAATGCTTTCTTTATTGTGCAAGTTATTGTCTAAAACTGTTCACTATTTATTATTTTGGTTACCTAATACAGATTAAACTGTCTCGATTTGACATTTGACAATACAATTAGCCTTATTTCTAAGAAATTAGAACATATAAAGCTAACCTGAACGAATATCATATAGCATATAAAGCTAACCTGAACGCATAAAAAGCATATTTTGAGCATAAAAGGCATATTTTAAGCATAAAAAGAATATTTTAAGGCATAAAAAGAATATTTTAAGGCATAAAAAGCATATATAAAAAGCATAAAAGCATATTTAACAAGCTTAAAGCATAAAGCATAAAAGCATATTTCAAAAAGAATATTGTCACAACCCTACTGATCAGTCTGAGGAATTATCCGTAGATATTTTTCAGCAACGTTAAATTTTTTGATATGCTATAAAAAAACATAAGCTGTGAGTTTGAAATGTCCATCATACATTTTTGTGAAGTTTATGGGTAAACCATCAATAAAGAATAAGTTTCGTTTGGTGCCTCAACTGGTACCGATATTTTGTCTGGCTCATGGACTACAGTCCTATACGTGATTCCTATTTTCTTGCTCTAACGGTTGATGCGGTCCAACCACAGATGGAGTGCGATATCAATTGAATAAACAAAAGATTCCGTTATGAGATGAGATTTGATAAATAAGACAAACACGCTAATAGGAAGTACCTACTATAGCTACCTACCTAAATTAATATTTTAAACAAAATTTTAATTTATGTTTTATTCTTATATTAAATATTCTTAATTCACTTTTATTTCCAAATGTAGTAAATTGAATTTTATACGTTAATAAGTTGTAACTTAAGGGCCGTATACACGCAGGGTTTTTTTAATTCTTTCCACCGGACTTTTTGCTAAGCTGTTCTTACTTTTTCCACGAAAAAACTGTATTTATATCTTATTTCATTATTAATATCCCTTTATCCATTTATCAACATTAGAGAAAAAGTTTGACCAAAGGTTTAGATACTACTCCTTTAAATCGTATAATTATTATTTAATCTTAATAATACGATTTTTAAAGTTTTTCTTATATAATTCAAAAATTTCATGGAAAAGTATGAGGAGCTTAGCAAAAAGTCTGGTAGAAAGACTTAAAAAACCCTGTTAGTGTACGGCCATTGACACACTTGAGTGACTTGACGTGTCAATAACGTCACACCAGAGAGTTTGTGTCCCGTCACACTCCACAGTGACAGTCTCATCTGCAACTCTATTGGTCGGTTCAATTTAAGATTTCTCTCATATGTGTTTAGGCGGTAGGACTATTTACCGAATGGAACCTTATGGAACCTAATGGAACCTAGTGGAACCTCATGGAACCTGATGGAACCTAATGGCACCGAATGGAACCTATATAATGGTACCGAATGGAGTCCTACCACAGTACAGAGAATGTATAGTATCCCAGAGCTATAGGGGGGATATTACGCGTGTCCCGGTAGGCTGTGACGTCATATGTCAACAATCGTGCGTACGTTTGTACGTACAGTACAAACACAAAAGATGGCTGCAACACACCCAACTTTTGTTGAATAACGTTTTCGGTGATATTTTTTTAAATTCCACATTACCGCATGCTATTATCCAATCTTTAAAGTCATACGTACGAAAATTAAAAAATGACTGTTGATGAAATTGCTACTGGTCTTTTTACACCCAAAATAGTAACAAATTTTTAGTCTTGAAGAAGACGATTTATTCAAGATAATTAGATCATTAGTCAGATCGGTCGCGTTGGCCGCCATCTTAATTCTCTATTCCACGTGACCCACAGTGATTCTGTTTACTATGACGTGACCTCTTGCTTACATACATGACGTCACAGCCTACCCAGAATAAATTTGAATAATACATGTAACTGGGGTACGGTGTTGTTTAAGTTGATAACTTTTAAGATTATTGAGGCATTGAGGATGAAGCTGGAGGGAGTCAGAGTGGGGGATGTGAAGTTGAGGAGTTTGTTCTTTGCAGATGACGGGTTGATTTTGGCAAGGAGTGTGGGTGAGGCACAGGAGGGGGTGAGGGAGTTGAGACGGGTGGCTAGTAGATATGGACTGGAGATGAATGATGGAAAGAGCCAGGTGCTCTTGTTCAATGTTGAGAGGCAGGTGGAGCAGATTGAGGGAATATTGGTTGTGGAAGAGGTGAGATATTTGGGGGTGAGAGTGCAGAGCAGGAGAAATATGTTTGAGAAGCAGAGGAGTGATATGGTCGGAAAGGCGAAGAGATTGAGTGGTATGACCTACTCAGTCATAGAGAAGGGATGCCATAAGGTTATGATAGGGAAAAGTTACTGGAAGGGTGTGGTGTTACCAAGTGTGTTGTATGGGTCGGAGGTGGTGAAGCTGAGGGTGGAGGATGTGGAGAGTCTGCAGAGGCAGGAGAATGCTGCTATGCGTAGAATGTTGGGTGCACCGAGGAATGTAGCAATAGCAGGGATGAGGGGGGACATAGGAATAGGCACAATGAAGAGTAGAGTGGCACGAGGAAGGCTACAGTACTATAGGAGAGTGGAACAGGGGAAGAATAAGTTGTTGGCCAGAGTGATGAGAAACGCACAGGTGAAGGGGAGTGAGTGGATGAAGGAGACGAGGAAGTATATGAGCTGGGCGGGGATTGATGAGGGGGAGTTAAAGGCAATGTCAAAGGAAGAAGTGAAGAGAAAAGTTGCGGAGGTGGTGCACGCGGAGTGGAGAGAGGAGGTTGAGCGGAAGAGCAGTCTGAGGCTGTACGGGAGGTTTAAGAGTGAGATGAAGGAGGAGGATCATGAGGGGGGAATGGCATCAAGGCTGTGGTTCGCGGCAAGGACGGGATGCTTGAGGTTGGAATGTAGAAGATGGGGTGGGGAGAGCGACAGGTGTAGGTTGTGTGGAGCAGACAGAGAGGATGAGGAGCATTTTATCTTGGAGTGTGGGGAGTTGGAGGGTGAAAGGGGGCAGGCGGTGGAGCTGCAGAGGCCGAGACAGGAGAGTGGAGACGAGGTGTTGGGGAGCTTTTTGTTTGGGGAAGGAGATGGGAGGGAGAAAAGAAGGGTGCTGCATGAGATGTGGAAGCGCAGAGAAAGAGAGATGAGAAGGAGAGACGGGGAGATGCCCCATTAGTTGACTCCCTGATGAGTCGGGGTGGAGAACTAATTGTGAGTACGGATTGAGATTGAGACAAGTAAGACGGACCTGATTACAAAGGAATCTGTACATTGGACACCTTGACCTTGACCTTGATTCTGTTTACTATGGTCCTACCCTTGATCCTACCCACCTCTATTCGGCTAAAAATAACTTCCATTCGGTAAATAGTCCTAGGACTATTTACCGAATAGAACCGAAAGGAACATGATGGAACCTAATGGAATACCGAATGGAGTCCTACCCTTGATCCTACCCACCTCTATTCGGGGAAAAATAACTTCCTAATAATAAATAACCTAACGGTACCGAATGGACCCTTGATCCTATCCACCTCTACTCGGCTAAAAATAACTTCTATTCGGTTCCATTCGGTAGGTAAATAGTCTTGGGACTATTTACCGAATGGAACCGAAAAAAAAACGAATGGAACCTAATGGAATACCGAATGGAGTCCTACCCTTGATCCTACCCACCTCATTTCGGCTAAATAACTGGGACTATTTACCGATCAGAACCGAATGGAAGTTATTTTACCCGAATAGAGGTGGGTAGGATCAAAGGTAGGACTCCATTCGGTATTCCATTAGGTTCCTTTTGGTAAATAGTTCTACCCTGTTTAGGCTCTTCTCCTAAACCTCTTTAATTAAATGGTGAAATTCTAACGAAAATCCCCACAATACCTCTAGGTATATAGGTATTTAACAATGATTTTTCCTTCCGATCTTCAAAAAATGCATCCACGTAGAAAAAGTGAGCAGTTATCCTTATATCCATGCCTTATATTTACTGAACTAACAAAGAATGTTCTTGTCTTGTCCATCTTATATACCTAGGTACTAATAGACAATAGTTAACTAGTTAGGTAGGTAGGTAGTGTATTTGATAAACGAGATAACATTTTCTAAAATAATACATGTTCCTAGGTACTTATAAACAGATTAAATTTGTTTACTTATCTATTTGAGTGGGGTCTGCATTTTGTTTTTAACTCCGTCGTAGGAAGCAGTTGGGTAGCTACATAGGTCACTGTGTAAGTATTACGGTACAGACCCCACAGTCAAAACTAGATAGAAAAGTGTAGGTACATATCTGATATCAGTAATGATTACTTTCTGCAAGGTTTAGGTACTAAATTAATGACTTCACATTCTTGTACACTATTTTTTGTAATTTATAGGTACCTACTTAATAGGTAGGTATGTGATATAGATATTTATGAGTTGAAAATAACTAGCCTAGGTATGATTGTGAACCAGTCTGTATTTGGTGCACAAAATCCCACTGACTTTTTCAAAAAGCTGAAAAAATCCACCTTAAATTTCCAGTAATTTGGAATTGGCTGATGATGAAAATAATTCCAGACTGTATTTCATGGTAAATTCCACCGACATGTCGGTGACTTTTTTCCCTTTGAAAATAATATTCTAGCAAAGTCTGTGGATTTTTAGCTATTTATTCCTATGTTACCATCCATGTTTTAAAGTATGGTCAAAGTCGCAGTATATTGGCGACTTTTGAGTGGTAAAATAATTTGAAAAACATGTAATTAACAAGTAAATCAATCCCAAAATAGTCTCAAGAGATAGGTACTCATGCATTAGGCATGACGTATGACCAGTCTGCATAATGTGTCTCTTCTCCCGCAGAGATTTTAATTTGAGAGACAGTTACTCTCTGACTCACAATAGGAGATTCAGAATCTCCCGCAGCTAAATTAATGGTAACATAGGAATTAATTCAAAATCTCCCGCAGCTAAATCAATGGTAACATAGGAATTAATTCAAGATCTCCCGCAGAGATCTCAAATTTCCATAAATTCAATCAAAAACTCCCGCAGAGAGTCTTGGAGAAATGATCCATATTCTGCAGACTGGACGTATGATGATGTTTTTAATGGTAAAATCTTCACCTGGAAGTCAAACTTCTCTCTTAAAGCCAAGTAAAATAGTATGTCTCACAGTCTCATAAACTCCCAAGTAAAATAGTATGTCTCATAAAGTTATAAACTTGCCATTTGTCTCTCCAGCTCTCCAAAATTTAACAAAATTCTCTCCAAAATGATCAAATTTTCATAAATTCTCTCCTAAATAACATTGTAGCATAGGAGAAAAATAGATAAAACTCGCCATTTGCAATTGAAGTGCTCGAAATAACTGTCACAAACTCGCCATTAAAATGGCGAGTTTGGACATGCTTTATTACTTGGATAAACTCGCCATTTGTCTCTCCAGCTCTCAACAAATTCTCTCCAAAATTATCAAATTTTCATAAATTCTCTCCAAAATAACATTGTAGCATAGGAGAAAAATAGATAAAACTCGCCATTTGCATTTGAAGGGCTCAAAATAACTGTCACAAACTCGCCATTAAAATGGCGAGTATGGACATGCTTTATTACTTGGTCTTAAAGTATCTTAAATGTGGTGACCTGGATCCATTTTCTCTCTGCACTGGCGACTTTCCTGCTACACTTTGAAACATGGGTTACCATTAATTTTCGGTGGATAAATAATCATAAATTGGGAAAATGTTGGTGCATCAGCAAAATTATTGGAAATTTATGGTGGATTTTTTCAGCTTTTCGTAAAAGTCAGTGGGATTCTGTGCTCCAAATACAGACTGCTGATCCACCAACATTTTCCCAAGTTATCCACAGAAAATTAATGGCAAGTTGGCAACATAAGAATAAATTGTTGAAAATCCACATACTTTGCCCAGTCTGCAGAATGTGTCTCTTCTCCCGCAGAGATTTTAATTTGAGAGACGGTTACTCTCCGACTCTCAGTAGCAGATTCAGAATCTCCAGCAGCTAAATTAATGGTAACATAGGAATTAATTCAAAATCTCCCTCAGCTAAATTAATGGTAACATAGGAATTAATTCAAGATCTCCCGTAGAGATCTCAAATTTCTAAAATTCAATCAAAAACTCCCGCAGAGTCGTGGAAAAATGTTCCATATTCTGCAGACTGGTTACCTACCCATACACACAATCAAACACTTCGTCAATAGTTAAAAATAAGGTAAATTTTAGTGTTGTCATTTCATTCGAAAGTTTGAACATGTTATACATTGTTGTTTGCCATACACCAGAATTGAAAACTAAGTTATTTTATATAAATGTGATTATTTATTTACATAAGCAAAAGCTCCTACAACTGCTACCTTCTACATGCAAGAGGAAATAATTACCCGCTTTAAGAGTCGATGGCTACTTTAAATTATAAGGTTTATCATATATTTGATTCGTCTGCCAAGTATACATAGATTATATTCAGATGTTTTAAAATTGACAATCAATGCTTAATTTATTCATTTGTCAGAAGACTCAGATTGGTATTCAGTAATATCTATTAATTTAGTTATCCAGCCAGCAGCCTCTATACGTTTTCTTTGATTAGAATAGTTCTGAAAAAAGGGTTAACTATTTTTAATAAAAGCAAGCCGTAATTGTCATGTGCATTTCATGTCTATTTAGTTGCAGATATCTTAGCTTTATTATAATGCTAACTATAAGTCTATAACACATTTTATTTACTGGTAAAAATTATTTTGAAATTGCTTTACCTCAAATAGGTTTTCATTGAAATAGTACCAAAGCTAGGTTCCTAAGTAATTTTCGGCCCCTAAATAGCTGTTGCTTTGTTTAAGTTTAAACGGGGACATAATTCGAATGTCCTCTTAAAAAATTAATGCCGTTTACATTTCCTTACAAATGTTAAAAATGTCCCATATTCTCTCTGCAGACTGGAAAATTCCACTGACATGTTGGTGGAATTTACCATGAAATACAGACTGGATTGTGAAAGTATCATCTGACATCAACTTATCGAGCAGTGACTATTTTCTTTGATAGTAGTACACAAAATTCCACTGACTTTTTGAAAAGGCTAAAAAATCCACCATGAATTTCCAGTAATTTGGCTGATGGGGCCTGATCCACCAACATTTTACCAATTTTTCCACTGAAAGTTAATGGTAACATAGGAATTTATAGCTAAAAATCCACTGACTTTGGCAGAATATTATTTTCAAAGGAAAAAATTTACACAGACAAGTCAGTGGAATTTATCATGAAATACAGTCTGTCATCATGGCAGTCTGCAAAGCGCGTCCATGTCGCCAAAGATCTTTGGAGACTATATTTGAGGGAAAATTCATCAAAACTTGATCTTGATGACTATTTTCTAATTAATTCCTATGTTTACATGTTATTATTGGAGAAATTTGGTCATTTTGGAGACAAATTTGAAACAAATTGTCCTGAAATATGAAATCTTGGTGACAGATTTGACACACTTTGCAGACTGGACTGGCCGTCATGTCCATTTGGATTCTTACTAGGGTCATGCAGGTTAATTGCGGCCTTATAATTTTTAAATTGTGGCCCTCACAGTCTGCAGAATATGGAACATTTTTCTAAGACTGTGCGGGAATTTTTGATTGAAATTTAGAAATTTGAGATCTCTGCGGAAGATCCCGAAATAATTCCTATGTTTACCATTAATTCAGCTGCGGGAGATTTTGAATTAGTTCCTATGTTTCCATTAATTTAGCTGTGGAGATTGTGAATCTGCTACTGAGAGTCTGAGAGTAACTGTCTCTCAAATTAAAATCTCTGCAGGAGAAGAGACTCATTCTGCAGACTGGTGGCCCTCCATGTTTCAAAGTATGGACAAAGTCGCCAGTATTAGTATATCGGCAACTTTTGAGAGGTGAAATAAGTTGAAAAACCTGTAAATAACATGTAAATCAATCATAAATAGTCTCAAGAGATACACATGCATCAGACATGAAGCATAAGGATGTTTCCAAGTGTAAAATTTTCACTAGGGAGTCAAATTTCTTCTTTATAGTATCTTAAATGTGGCGACCTAGATCCATTTTCTCACTAAACTGGTGACTTTCCTTCCACACTTGGAAACATGGGTAGCCCTCAAGAGTCAAGAGAAACAAATCTGAACCAAAATTATATTAAATGTAGCATACTATAATTTATTAATTTATGTTTTTAACCAGTGGTTTGAAGCTATAATGTTTCTGTTATTAGAGGCCACATTTATTTAGTGTGCCAAAATTTACCTTCTTGACCCTAGTACCGATATTGATAATGGTTTAAGTAGGTACTAACAAGTAACTTGCTGTAAGCCAGTCTGAAAAGTATAGCAGGATTTGACTGATTAATCCTGCACCCAAGTCCTATTTAGTTCCCATGTTATTTGCTGCGCCCATAATAATTGCTGCGTGAATCTTAATTTCTGTAAAAAATAATGGTCTGTGGAGACCTTCTCTTCAGACTTGCCAGGTAATAAAAACAGTTACTTAGAGCCCTTGAAATGCAAATGGTGAGAAATGTCTATTTTTCTACTATGCTGCAATGTTATTTTGGAGAGAATTTATGATAATTTGACCTTTTTAGAGAGAAATTTGACAATTTTTGGAGAGAGCTGGAGAGTTTATGAGCTACACTCTTCTATTTAGCAGACTGGGCTCAGTTGGCTGTAAGTTTGAAGTATAAACAGGTTCCCACTGCCCCCATTTATTGTATTCTTTGTATTCTACTTTTTAACTTCTAATATGTTCTTTTATTGAGAATTTTGAGACTTGAACTCTTCTCAATTAAAATATTTCAAAGTAGCCTAGCCTAACAGTATCTATGGACTATGTATATGAGTATGAGGTAGCTTAGGTTACAGGTACAACCTAGGAACCACCGTGTTCAGTGACCGGGCCATGTTTCATAGTGTCCCATGTCGCAATCAATTGGCCCGTGCTGATAGCCTGATGATCCGATACACACAGTACCATATCTACTAGGGTCACACTGATATAGGCAGGTCCTGGCAGCTGGACATCCAAGTAAAATAGTATGGCTCATAAACTCTCCATTTGTCTCTCCAAAAGAAACCAAATTTCTCTCCAAATATAATGATCAAATTATCATAAATTCTCTCCTCAATAACATTGTAGCATAGGAGAAAATTAGATATTTCTCGCCATTTGCAATTGAAGGGGTAAAAATAACTATCACAAACTCGCCATTAAAATCGCGAGTTTGGACATGATTTATTACCTGGCAGCTGGTCTGAAAAGTATAACAGGATTTGAGGATTAATCCTGTGCCCAAGTCTTATTTAATTCCTATGTAGTATGTTCCCATGTTATTGCTGCTAAGTCTGCAGGAACTGGTGAAGTGTTTGTAGAGATCTCTTATTCTGTTCACAGTAAAAATTGATGTAGATATAGGGATTAATGTAGAATTGTTTGTAGCAAAATTAATGTAAACATAGGAATTAATTCAAAATTGTTTGTAGAGAATATCCCAAAAAATTTCCCATATTCCTCATATTCCAGTCTATATTTGGAGCACAAAATCCCTCTGACTCTCTCAAAAAGCTGAAAAAATCCACCAACATATTCCCAATTTAGCCACCAAAAATAAATGGTAACATAGGAACATCCACTGACTTTGCTATAAATTTTCAAAGGGAAAAAATTCCACCACTAAGTTGGTGGAATTTACCATGAAATACAGACTGGAGTGGTGAAGATGAAAAGGATGACAATATTCAAAAAACACCTGGTAAATTCCACTAACATGTTGGAATTTTTCCTCTTAGAAAATTATATTCTGACAAAGTTGATTGATTTAGCTATAGCTAATTATTTCCATGTTACCATTAATTTTTGGTGGATAAATTGGGAAAATGTTGATGGATTAGCCAAATTATTGGAAATTGTTGGTGGATATTTTCAGCTGTTAGAAAAATTCAGTTGGATTTTGTACACCAAATACAGACAGGTGTAACATACACTCCAGTCCAGTCTGCAAAGTGTGATCAATCACTCAAGATATTTGATTTTTGGAGCAATTTCTCCAATATTTCCCAAGATTCTCAAAAACTCAAATAATTACATGTAAACATAGGAATTAATTAGAGAATTGTTGCTAAATAATACAGGAGGCCAATTTCAACCCCTCAATTTTCTCCACAAACTATTAAACGTCGCAAATTCACTCATCTCCCTTTAATTATATCTCTTCAAGAGGTTCTATAAAACCTGCTTTAACCAATTTTATTTTGAAATGTTGTATATCAAAAGAAGTGCAATGCATGTTAGCCTATACCTAATCTATTATTTAATGAACATTTTGTATTGTTTCTGTGGTCTCCATATTAAAATATTTTAGAGGCTGGCAAACTGTAACTTGCAAGCCAATTTTAGAGCCAAAGTTTCCAAAAAATTCAAACCCAGAGACAATTTTGGTTCACTTTAGAGGATTCCAAGCCAAAATTAACATGGGAAAATAGGAGTTAACTCAAAATTTTGAACCAGTTACTTTTATTTTAGATATATCTGAGTTTTGACAATTTGAAATCCATGTTTTAGATGTTAACAAACTGTAAACTCATGTTTCAAAGTATGCACGAAGTCACCTATATATTGGTGATTTTCGAGGTATGAAATAAGTTGAAAAAACTGTAATTAACTGTTAAATCTCTAATAAAATAGCCATGAGGGATGCACATCCACCAGGCATGAAACATAATGATGGTTTCAACTGTAAATTCATCATCAAACTGGTAACTTTTCTGCCACACTATGGAATATGGTGCAGCTAGGTAATTTGGCCCCCGGTAAGTTGGGCCCTGGTAATTTGACTCGCTGTAATTTGATCCCCATTATATCATTCTTGGATGTTATTTACTTCTTGGCCTTATACAGGGTGGCCCATAAGTAACTGACCCTTTTGATTTGCTAATAAAAAGAAAACTATGAATGCTAGAAAATTGAAATTTATTTTATTGGAAAGAATGACATTTTTATAGTTTATTAAATGGTATCCTATATACTCAGCTAGCATATGAACAAGAAATTTTCTCTCATTTCACAACATCAAATTTTCATAATGGTTTCATAAGAAAGAATCTGAATTCTGCAATCCCACATTATGATGACGTCAATAACAGAAGTGCAACGTGACTACAGAATCCATTTTCAAACAAGGACCAGTCCTTGTAAAAACACAATTAAATCTCTCAATAGAAAATTTGTAGACTTTGGAAATGTTAATGGCAAACCAAGATTCGGAAGATTGTAAACATCGTGAACCGAAGATGTAATTGAAAGAGTTTCTGTAAGCGTTGCAAATACTCCTAAAACTTCAACCAGAAAACATTCATCTCAATTATCCATTTCACGAACGACATTACAGCGCACTCTGAAAAAGGAATTGAAATTATATCCATACAAAATTCAACTGACCCAAAGATTATTGCCTACTGATCATTATCAGCGTCTGAATTATTCTGATTGCTTTCTTCATTTGTGCGAAGATGACTCTTTCATCAACAACATCGTCTTCTCTGATGAAGCTCACTTCCACTTATATGGCCATGTAAATAGACATAATTCCAAAATTTGGAGCGATAAGAAATCTAAGAAAGACCATTGCATTCTCTCCGTGTGACTGTGTGGTGCGGAGTAACTTTTTCAACTGTTCTTGGTCCTTACTTCTTTTTAAAGTGACGTTGGAACTGAAACAGTCACTGGTGAAAGGTACCGAAAGATGGTAAAAGAATTATGTTTAATAAGGGGGGGGGGGGGGGGCTGTAGGCTGTGTCCCCAAGAATTAATTTAGTTAATAAAGTTATATAAAGCTCAATCTTGTTTTCCCATCCTTGAAAGTGGGTAATGAGGATGCTACAAGTAATTAATCAAATACTTGATTAATTATTATGTCAATATTATATAATATATAACTCTGCTACAAGATTTTAGGATATGTCAAGATTTATAGCTTTCATAACATTTTCTACTGGACTCAAAGTTATAAAGATAAAAGAGTATTCTTGGAGGAGATAAACTAGTAGATGAAATTAATTATATTTATCTTCAATATTTTTCATTCATTTACTGAAAAACAAACTTAGATGAATCTGTAACATATTGGAGGTGTGAAATTAGTAGTTCATGTTCAGACTATATATAAGCATGGAAGTTTTTTATAAGCATGCTGGTGAACATAATTCTAGCTTGTAGCATAGTTACATAATATTGACAGAATAGTTAAGTAAAAATTTATTCAATTAAACATAATATAAGTCCAAGAAGTTGCCTTACGCATCAGAAATTTTCGGGCATCTTTACACACCCCTATTAACTTAGAAACTAAGAGATCAATCCAAATTTGATTTCCGCCATTGTAAAGAGCTGCTTCCAAAACCTTAGAAACAATGTTAAAAATAAGCCAGTACCGCACTTGGAAATAGCGACGTATGTTTTTATAAGTAACACCTATGAAAGCATATAGTTTCAATATTGCTACACATGAAAATATAAATTGAGCGTAATCTTCCATTGCTAAAAAAGTTATAGGTCTGTATCAAGGCCATCTTTAGTGTAACCAGGCCATCTGTAGTGTAACCAGGCCATCTCTAGTGTAACCAGGCTGTATCCTTGATTTGAAATTATATTCTGATCGCCGAAATCATAACAAAGCGCGACATGACCATTAATTTAGATAGGAATAAATAGGAAAAACTGGGTTGAATTCTCCTTTAATTGACTAATTTTTATGGTTAAGAGTGGAATTTTGATTTAATTTTTTTACAGTGTATTTTTTAGAATCTCTGCTATCGATTGGAATATTTTTTTACCGTAAATTTGAATTTTTAACATGAAAATTTGAATTACTTGAGTTTTATTTACTATTTATCTAGAATGATCAAATTGTCAGCAGTGCTTTAAACATGAATAAATATTTCTATGGGTTATCATTAATTATTCTTACTGTAGTACAGCTGAGCTATCCCTAACTAAGCACATGATTCAAACAAAGAATTTGACATAGGGTTCACTCCATTTGTGAATTGTTAAATTGTGCTACCATATTTAGGGAGGCCAGACTGCTGGAAATAGTAAAGTGTTCTCCAAGAAATCCTCTATTTTGTCTTCTGTTCTCACCAAATTACTTGGAAATAAAGAAGAATACATGCATGTCTTTTTTAATTCTATTCTTTGAAATGAACAGGTATCATAAAATAATCACAATCTGAACAGTAGGTAAACCGTAATATCTTGAATCAATAGCTATAGGATGTGCCTTCTAAAGAATATTATCAATATTCACTAATTCTAGGTACACCACATTACATTAAAGATTTTTACATCTAAAAATTATTATTTATCAAAAAGAAATATTCCAGTCGATAGCAGAGATTCTAGAGAATACACTGTTAAAAGTTTAAATAAAAATTACACTCTTAACTATAAAAACTGGACAATCAAAGGAAATTAATAGGCACGTCGCGCTTTATTATGATTTTGGCCATCAGCTGTTCAACCTATAAATGCCAGAATGGTCCGGCCTAATCAACTATAGATGGCCTTGTCTGTATACTTTAAATTTTTTACAAACTTCAGAAAATATTTGAAGTTCATTTCTGTAAAGTCAGATACATGTTACAGACATGGTTTTTTTTTATTTTAGGATTTTTGTTAGTGCAGAAATACTCCTGCATAATATAAGTTTAGGCGTGCGTCTTTTCGCACCACTATTAACTTTGAAACTAATGAGCTGATCTAATTTTGGGTTATGCCATAGTAGAGAACTGCTTCTGAACCATTAGAAAGAATATTACTTATTTGGTACATTGACCTAATTCGTGAACATTAATCATATTATACGAGGTGCATAAAGACGCCCGATTTATTACATCCTTACACATCAGAAAATTGTGTCTTTTTGCACTGCCATTAACTCAAAAAATATTAGATCAATCTAAATTTGGATTATGCCATCGTAAAGAACAGCTTCTGAACAATTACGAACAATGTTAAGTATAGGTGCATATTCACAACATAGGTAGATAATTAAATATTTTATGTGGTGCGTAAAGACGCTCGATGTATTGCGTAAAGACGCCCGACTTCTGGAGTATTCATCTACGCTCTGAAATGTCTGATTATTTTATCACCAGTTGAACTGCCCATATTGTTGCTGCGACCCGCTAGGAGCGCAGCCTAAGAACACCCCCTGATTGTTGTTGGGGATTTTGCGAGACTAGTCACTACTCCTTCAATAGTCAACCGATTTGATTGAAACAAATTTCAAATGATAGCCTGACTTATTCGCTACACTTTCTGGAGAAAAAAAATTCAAAATAATAATTTTAAATGTCAAAATTTGATAAAATATAATCGTATGGACTTGTAATTTTTTCCGATTTTGTCACTAAAATTGCTTATTCTTCTTCAATAATGAATCAATTTGGTTGAAACAAGCTTTAATATGTAGACTGGTGTATTTACTACAATTTCTAGAGAATAGTATTTCGAAAAATTATATTTTAATGGTCAAAAATTGGAATTTTGTAAGGACTTGGTATCTTTTCTGATGGTAGCACTAAAATTGCTTCTCCTTCAATAATGATTCAATTTACTTGAAACAAGCCTTAATTGGTAGCCTGATGTATTTGCTACAAATTCTGTAGAGTAGAATATTGAAAATTTGATTATTAATACTCTAAATATTTAATTTTATATGGACTTGTTCATTCTTCTTCCTGGATTAGGTAGTGATTTTTCGTGGTTGGGAAGAGATTAAGGATTGATTAGGAAGTGTTCAATTCTCTGGATTGGGTGCAACTTTCTCTGGATTGGGTGCAACTTTCTCTGGTTTGGGTGCAACTTTCTCTGGATTGGGTGCAACTTTCTCTGGTTTGGGTGCAACTTTCTCTGGTTTGGGTGCAACTTTCTCTGGTTTGGGTGCAACTTTCTCTGGGTTAAGTGCAACTTTCTCTGGGTTAAGTGCAACTTTCTCTGGTTTGGGTGCAACTTTCTCTGGTTTGGGTGCAACTTTCTCTGGGTTGGGTGCAACTTTCTCTGGGTTGGGTGCAACTTTCTCTGGTTTGGGTGCAACTTTCTCTGGTTTGGGTGCAACTTTCTCTGGTTTGGGTACAGTTCTCAGGATGGGTGCAAGAGTGTTATTATAGCTCGGATTTGATGATTTACTATTGTAAGTTTTCCGCCAAACCTGAGTTGCCAAATATTCGATTGTTTGTATTATTTTTTTGAAGACATGAAAGTGAATTACCATATTGAAGCATTACTATTTGTTATTTATTGCTGCGACCTGCTAGGAGCGCAGCCTAAAAACACCCTCTGATTGTTATTGTTTGTGGATTTTGGGAAAATCGTTACTACTCTTTCAATATTGAACAGATTTGATTGAAACAAACTGTTAGTGGTAGTAGCTATGGCTTATTCGCTTTATATATAAAAATTTGATCAAAAAATATTTACGTATAGATTTGTAATTTCATTCTATTGTGACACTATAGTTACTTCTCTTTCTATAAATCTATTTGCTCGAAAATAGCTGTAATAGGTAACCCGTGCATTCACTAATATTTTTAGTAAGCAGAATTTTGCTAGTATAATCGTCATATAATAGTCAAAAATTAAAATTCTGTGTGGACTTGTTTTTCACTTGCTAGCACATATTAAAGTTAGTTCTTCATCTTCTATAATGAACTGATTAGATTGAAAAAAATTCTAATGGTAGCTTTACTAGATTTATATGATCATTTCAGAGGGTAGGAAAGTGAATTACAAAATTTTCATTGACTGCGTGATTTTTCTGTGCCCCTGACAAATTGCCATAGTCGCAGCTCTCCCCGGGGACTATCACTCGGGGTGTTATGTCTTGTACAATATCTACCCCTTTCCCATACGGTAGCTAATACAAAAACAATTTGGTTTGCATGGCTAACTACCGTGGCTATGCTACTGCGATTTGCGGTAAAATGAGTAAGGACGCCCGCCTTGACGCTAAATAGCTAACATCCAATAAGTAAATGGCGTCCACAAAGTAAATGGCGTCCACAAAGTAAATGGCGTCCTAAAATTATATTGTAGGGACGAAATTAATGGTCACTATGAATAATGGTCTATGTCTATATAACATTCCTGACATGCCAGACTGCAGGAACTGATGAACTGTTCCCCAAGAAATTATATATTTTGGCTTCTGTTCTCAATAAAATACATATAAATACAGGAGGAAATTGAGAATTGTTTGTACAGAAAATGGTAAAAATCTCCCCTATTCTGCAGACTGGCCATCATGGCTATTGTTAGACTTGGTCACTTAAAGGCTGAAGTTCCAAGTAAAATAGTGTGGTTCTTAAACTCCTCAAATAAAGCTGAATTTGTCTCCAAAATTTGTGATATTTTCATAAATTCTCTCAAATGGCAATTTAAAGACTACTTTACAATCATAAACTCGTCAATATATTGGTAAGTATGGACATAGCTACTATATACCTGGCCGAAATTTGTTAATTGACTCCAGGCAGCAGAATATGGAAGATATTTAACTCTTTTGGAGATTTCTGGAGAGACAAATAGAGTTCATGTTCCACCATACTCTTTTACTCAGAATTCTACTGAATTTTTCCTCCTTTGAAAATGTTTCATAGCAAAGTCGGTGGATTTTTGCTATTTAGTTGTATGTAATATGTTACCAACTTGCCATTTATTTTCAGTAGCTGAGTTGGGGAAACGTTGAGGGATCAGCTAAATTATTGGTAAGATGTTATTGTTTGAGAATTCCCATGTTCAAGAAGCTGGCAGATTGTGAGCTAAAATTTCACATTTTGTTTTCTGACCAAAATTACCATGAAAATTATTCAAAATTCTAAGACAATTTCAATTATATGATTTAATTTTCACACTAAGTAGCCAGATGCATAATGAAATTACCAATCGGTGAAAACTGTGTGTGTGCGGTAATTGAGTAGGTACAACAATTAATCAGTTTATTTGAACACAAAGACATGGCATGTTATCTTAACAGAATGTGGACAGCAACTAACCATAGTAAGAAAACTAGCAAATGAGTACACAACCTACTACAAAGAAAACGATAAAAGAAAACTTTATTAGGGAATACTTCTAAAAATAATTAACTCATAAAAGACTTAAAATACTAATCAATGTGACATTTTAATACTCCTCCTCACATTGAATTACATTTCATTTGAGACACCAATCCACACATATTTCTCAAATTGACAAATTTATCAGGTGATAGTCCCTTTGTGAAAATATCAGCAATCATCATGTCAGTAGGACAGTATGTCACGCACACCTCATTGTTGACAATTTTGTCCCTGATGAAATGGTACTTAATTGCGACATGTTTGGTTTTAGAATGATCCTTAGGGTTCTTAGCAATGGAGATAGCAGCTTCGTTATCCTCATTAATGACCATAGGCTCACCATCTCCATAGTACAAATCGGAAAATAATTGATTAAGCCAAATAGCTTCCTGGGCAGCACCAGCAAGTGCGATATACTCAGCTTCAGCAGTGGATAAGGCGACGCAAGTTTGTTTGTTAGATCTCCAGGAAACTAGTCCTCCATTCATAGTGAAACAGAAACCGGAAGTTGATTTCCTGTCCCTTGCATCCCCCGCCCAATCTGAGTCAGAGTAGCCAGCACATCTTGCCCTGCTTTGCCTGGAATACATAATACCGTAATCAATAGTACCACACAAATATCGAAAAATTCTTTTTATAAGAATAAAATGAGATTCAGTTGGAGCAGAACAATACCTAGCAGCATTACTAACAGCAAATGCTATATCAGGCCTAGTTTTCGTTGACAAATATAACAAAGAACCTATAGCAGACTGATAAAAACTTTTATCAACTAGTACTGAGGAGTGATCCTCATTCCTACATACAAAAGAAATATCAACAGGAGTCTTTACAGGCTTAGATTTATCAAAATCAAACTTCTTCAACATTGACTCTACATATACAGATTGATTAACGAAAATAGAGCAATTATCTAAATTTTGAACAATCCTAACACCTAAGAAATAACTCAGTAGTCCTAAATCCTCTCTGATAAGCATGATTTGAGTTTTTCTACCTCTGAATCAGATTTACATGCTATAATTATATCATCAACATAAACGGCCATTACACAAATATTATCGACTGTACCTCGTACATAGATACAAGAGTCACTAGAAGACTGGATAAACCCTAGATTTTTCAAGCAGCTATCTAAAGAATTATTCCAACATCTTGGACTTTGTTTTAGCCCATACAAACTCTTATTGAGTTTACAAAAATAATGTTCTTTGCCCTTAATTGAAAAACCTGGTGGTTGACATAGAAAAATATCTTCCTCTAATTCGCCATTTAAAAATGCGTTAGATACATCCATTTGATGTAGTTTCAAATCACATTCAGTAGCCAATGACAATAAAACGCGAACAGATTCGAACCTAACAACTGGCGCAAAAGTTTCATCGTAATCAATTCCTTCAATCTGTGAATAACCCTGCGCAACAAGCCTAGCTTTATAAATACCCAAATTACCATCAGCATCGATTTTACGTTTGAATACCCATTTACAATTTATCGGCTTAACATTACTTGGGAGTTCTGACAGAGTCCATACATTATTATATTCAATAGATTGCATTTCCCTACCCATCGCTTCCTTCCAAAATTGTGAATCTGAAGAGTTTAATGCCTGTTGTACAGTCTTTGGTTCGAAACAAGTTTCAGAACTATGTACCCATTCACCGTAACGATCAGGAGAGCGTTTCACTCTAAGAGATCGTCGGGGGTTCGAGTCTGCCAGTTCATCAGAAATACTGCTATCAATATCCTGAGACTGAACAATGGGATCGACAGTGACTATTCTCGGCTCGACATGTAACCTATCAGACTCATTAAAAATAATATTTCTACTCAAAATAGTCTTTCGTTTCTCCAAATCATAAACCCTATAAGCTTTACTATCTGAGGAATAACCTACGAATACACATTTAGTAGATTTGAAATCAAATTTACGCCTTTCATCTTTAGGGACATGAGAATAACATACAGAACCAAACACCCTAAAATGCCTTACAGAGGGTTTAATTCCATATAAAGCCTCATATGGGGTTACGTTAGAAAGACTGCTTGCTGGACTTCTGTTCTTGATATAAGTTGCTGTGGCTAAAGCTTCAGCCCAATACTGCTTTGGAAGAGTCGCGTCCGACAACATACATCGAACAGTCTCAACCAGAGTTCTGTTCATTCTCTCAGCGACTGCATTTTGTTCGGGAGTCTTGGGTACAGTTTTTTCATGTTTTATTCCTGCACTTTTAAGGAAGTCTTCAAATGAATTAGACACATATTCCCCACCATTGTCGGTGCGAATAACTTTGATATTAGCATTAAACTGTTTTTCCACCAACAATTTCCATTCTTTGAATTTCTCAAAGCAATCCCCTTTCGTTGATAGGAAATAGATCCAAGTGAATTTAGTAGCCTCATCTATGAAAGTTAAAAAATATCTTGCTCCTCCTAAAGAATCTGGAGTGATCTTACCACAAATATCCGAGTGAATAAGTTCCAAGGGTTTCATCATACGTTTCTCACTGTCAAATGTAGGGAATGGTTGCTTGTGATTTTTACCATTGCAGCAGTCAGAACAAAATGGTTTCTCAAATAGCGAATTGCAATCAATTCCAGAAACCATATTCTTGTTTATGAGTTTTTTCAAGTTATCATAACCCAAATGACAAAAACGTTGATGCCATAATTTCGCATCACAATCAACGTCTCCAGTTATATTAGCTTGATTTATACTAGATGATGTGCAGTTTAAATAATACAGCTTACGAATCTTGTTACCCACAGCAAGCAAAGTATTGTTATTTTCATAAACCTCACAAGTATTTTCACTGAACTTAGTTTTTCGACCGAATTCATTTATTTTACTTACACTTAGTAAATTACAGCTCAAGTCTGGCACATATAGAACCTTTTCTAGAACGCACCTACGCACTATATTGTTAGGCAAACGCAGTTCTAGAATAACACTACCTTCACTTTTTGCTTGAAGAAAACGACTATCGCCTATTTTTATTCTGATGTACTCTTTCAGTGGAGTGAGATTTTCAAAACTATCAGAATTGTAACACATGTTGAGTAGCACCAGAGTCAAATATCCAATTATTCGACTCGCAAACACCAGAAAAAGCTGTAGCGTAAAAAGTAACGTGTTTTGTATTATCTTGCTCAGCAACATAATTAGTATCATTATACGTATTATCACGCCTCTGCTTCTCGATAAACACTCTGCAGTTTCTCTTGATGTGTCCCAGCTTGCCGCACTCATAGCATTTAATCTTCTTCACGTTGCTATGATTAGACAAGTAATTTTGTTTGTTATTGCTCGAAAATAATGCCGAAGAGTTACCACTTATCTCTTCTTTCTCATTCAGTTTCATTTCAATGTGAAGTAATCGTTCCGTAATACTATCCCATGACGGCACATGTTCATTAGCTTCCAATGCCGTTACAAAGGTAGAGTAACTTTCAGGAAGTGAAGACAGTATGCACAGAACCTTATCTTCTTCGTCCATAGGACTACCAACAACAGCTAACTCACTGAATAGTTCCATGTAGTTTCTCAGATGTTGTTGCATGCTTGTGTTATGCTCCAGCTTCATTGAAAACAACTTCTTGCGCAACCTCAATTTATTTGCCCATGTTTTCTTCTGAAATATACTCATAAGCTTAAGCCAAACGGCTGCAGGATCAGTTGGATCATCCCCAACTAGATACAATAATCTAGGTTCAATCGCAAGTATGATTGTACACAAAGCCTTATCACGGCGACTCTTAAACTTTCCGTAAGTAGTCGATGTTTCCTCAGGCAGTTCTTCACTTCCGTCCACAATTCCAAATACCTCATTAGCCATCAGATGCATTTTCATCTGCAACTTCCACGTGGGAAAATTGTTCTCGTTGAGGGGTACTATGTTGTTTTTCTCCATTGTATTCTTCAGTGTAGCTATCAACCGCACACACAGACACAGAGACAAAAACTAGTCAATGCAAAGCCGTCGATAATATTTTCAATGATATATGGTCTGACCGTAATCTGGGCCCATAACCTAATGAAATTACCAATCGGTGAAAACTGTGTGTGTGCGGTAATTGAGTAGGTACAACAATTAATCAGTTTATTTGAACACAAAGACATGGCATGTTATCTTAACAGAATGTGGACAGCAACTAACCATAGTAAGAAAACTAGCAAATGAGTACACAACCTACTACAAAGAAAACGATAAAAGAAAACTTTATTAGGGAATACTTCTAAAAATAATTAACTCATAAAAGACTTAAAATACTAATCAATGTGACATTTTAATAATGCATGCTTTCATCATGCTGACACATCTTATAACATTACTATTCATTCTAAAATTGGTAGGTCTCCTGCTAACTTCATATAGCAGAAAATGCATAATATTATGTTGATTGAGAGACGGATCCTGAAATGCTTAGAGAGATGTAGAGGGAAGATTCACCTTACAATCTTGTAGAATTGGTGCTGGGTACCCCTTTCAGTCAATGTGGTTACTAGGACTAACCACCTAAAAAATAAGTAACAGTTCACAGTCACAGCTTGCTATAGATCTAACCTCCCAGTAGAATGATGCAAAGTCATTGACAAAGTGTCATACACATTTCTGCATGAAACATTTCTTACAGCATGAAAGTGCAGTTATGCCATTGTGGCAGTGGTTAACATGATGCCACATCTTGTGTGATAGCTTAATTAGGTGAAAAGCTATGTACTGGAGTGTCTGGTGCAGATATATGTTAACCTCTTTTTTTAATTCTGAAAATTAGCAATTACCCTTTCTTGTCATCATGTTAATTTCTCTTTAGTTTTAGTTCATAATTCATCAAAGGTATTTAATGTTGAATACCATCAAAGGTATTCCACTCTGTCCAGTTATTACATAATGAATAGCTTGTTTAGGATTAGAAAACATTGAGTTAACTCAGAATATCAGTCACAACTCCATTGTTTCATTTATATTTTTTCAGGTTTCTTCATTGCTCACATATTCTTATCATTCTTCAATATTATTCTGTTGATATAACTATTATTGATAGCTTGTTATTATTTTTCAATGCATGAGATTTCTAATTTTTATTTCATTTTCAGTTGTTTACTTTAAAAATATTATTTGCAATATGATCTAATTTATATCAGCTTATGCAAGAATCAAGCTACTTCTGAGCTATGAGAATCCATGGAAAATATATAGAATATTTGAAGGTGAGTTATAAATTTTGTGTATTGAATTACAATCATACCACCTCCACTATTTTCTGTTCTATTATAAAATTTTCAATTTTTTTTGGATATTAGGGTTGCATATTGTACCTTCATTGTGGATGAAATATCTTGCCTTGCTTCTTGTATGATTGTATCTTAATTATGTAGTTATTGCTAAAGTAGTCGCAATTAAAATTAATTTGTTCTGGTAAATATAATTTAAAAAAACTGAGCAAATTTTATGAAAGGAAATTTGCCCTCACATTCACAAAGAATTATATTGCTATATCGATTCAGAAGCTATTTTTTTATCAGTGACAAACTATTATTTTATGCTTTATGTAGCTTGCTACTTGTTTTGATAAAAAAAAACTATTTGTATTATGTAATATATCCATAAATTGTTATGAATAAATTACTCAATCTCATGTTTTGTAATAAGTAGCTAATTTGAACAAGTTATTACTAGATTGATTTATTATAATATATTTTTTCTTACTAGGTCAATGCTGACCGACTGTTAATAACAGAAGTTCATCCTGTTCCTCTGAGACACTCTGCTTTGTATGAGAAAACTGATAAATGGATGACTATCGAACATTGGAAGGTTTGCATAGCTGATATTGACTATTGATCTGCATTTCATAATATAGCTTGAGCTTAGGTAGGAATTACAATACTTTGCATCAATGATAGGCGATAAAAAATATCAATCAGTCTCATGAGTGTATCTCGAACATTTAAGCATAAAATCTGCAATATATATCTGTCCTTATCTGTAACAATTGATTCATATTTCATAGATATTGCCAAAGAAATATCAATATGGAAATAATGACAATATATTCTTTATTCCTCATCCAATAACCATTATTATTAGTCGCATTGCTTCTTAAATTTTTTTTTTCTCTATCGTTTCTTAGGATCTTCAGATTTTACTGAATGATCTAGTAGCAGACTATGAGAGAGTGTGTTCTCAAGTTCAAAACATTCAGGTTCTCACGAAAGACCCAATTAAAAATAAAACTGGAACCCTTGTAAAGATTGCGTAAGTATAAAAATTCACTTTTTAATTGGTGTTCATATTTTGTTTCTGTTGCTTATGATTGTTGCTAAATTTTAGATACAAATGGAATGAAGACAAGAGATGTTGCAGTCACTTCATATCATCTTCATATGCAAGCAGCAGTGAAGATGAATCTGATGATGACATAAATGTTATGAAATATCTTCACAAACGAACTTTTGATGGTTAGTACCTAATGTTATGTATTAACAATATATGTTAGATGTAGCTAGATATCATACAAATTAAATTCTAAGAGTTTCATTATAGTGAAAACTTGTAAGAGTTGCATGCTATTGTATGATCTTCAATTTATAACTGTTTCCTTTTTTCTCAAAATTTATCAATAGTAAATATAAAAGATATGTGACCTTTTAATTTTGATATTTTCTTAGAAACTCTTACTGTTTTAAATTTATTTTTAGGCTTTATTTGAGTGTATTGCATTTTAAATGGTTGGTTAATGGTGGCTAATGAAATTGTTCCTAAAATATTTGTTCTCATTTCCAGTGAACTAAACTTTATTAGTTAAATCTACTAGCTAATCTAGTTTTCAAATCTTAGGAAGAATGTAGCTAATTATAATGCATATGATTTATGTGAATTGAAGGAAAGATTATAATATCTCTATGGAATGAGTAAAGGGAAATTTACTAGCAGGCATTTACTGTCGCTTTATATATTCTTAATTTATTTTATTTATATGAAGGTCATGAGTCTAACCAGCAGTGCAGCCTTAAGCTTCATGTAGCTGTGAGTCTCCTAATTGGCAATGAAGACACTGAAGCAACTGTCAAAAGGGACCTAATTGCTGATGAAGTGGAGCCTTTGAAACATAGCAATAATTCTTCTGATTTGAAGAAACGGGTGACACTTAAGAGGAAACTTGGTGTAGTTGGAGTCGATTCAGAAGAAAATGAAGTGAAATCCCAAATGAATAGTTTGTAAGTGAATTTATGAGAAATCTGTAGTTCATTATTCTCCAGGTAGCTTCTAATTGAAGAAATTTATTAACTATAATGAGAACGTGATTATCACAACACAAATAGCAATCTAAATTAGCATTCACTATTGATATCTTAGTAATGCCTCCACTTATATTAAATGATCATGTGAATATTTTCAGAATATTTATATAATTATAAATTCTAGTTCACTTTACAAAGGATTAACAATTTATAATTTTTTTATTTTAGATTGGAGGACTTTAAAATTGTCAAAAAGAAGAAAATTGAAGCTAGTGTTGCCGCTCCTGAACCCAAACGCAAATGTTCTACCAGACAAAAAAGGCAAGCAGATTATAGGGAGTTTGATTCATTAAGCTCTCAAAATATGTTTAATAATCCTTCCGCTGAACTATCGGATGATAAAGCAGAGAATGAAAGTTTGCATGAGTATTTTACTGGATCTGTTGATTCATATCATGATAATAATTCTGCCAGACTGAAAAGTAGGACTATTGTTTCAAGTGAATCTAATGATAAAAAATCAATAAGAATAAAAACATCCTATGGAATCCCTTCTTCAAATCATAATGATTTTGAAAATGAGAACATCTTTGATTGTCAGTATTACTCTGAGCCATCAAAAGATATGGAAGATGATTATCTAGCTTCTGAATATTCAAAGGCAGATGGCCCCTCTGCTTTGTATTCTACTCAGTGGGAGTCTCAAATCCATTTCTCTAGTCCCATAGAATCTACTTCGAAATATGAACATGAAAACTATTCAGAGATTCAATCACCTCAGAATAATAGCAGGTCCAATTCTAAGAGTCCTTTGCTGTTTGATTATGCATGCCCAAATACTTATGATTCATGTTGTACTTCTCTACCGAATGATCAAAACATTCACGACGATTCTAGTAAGAGTAATTCTCCTGTTCAACCTATGTATGCTTCAGACAATTTTGAATCTGAAAACAATTGTAGAACTTCACCAAATTTGAATTCGTGTCAAATTGCAGATGATACTGCGTCAGACTTTAAAAATTACAGCCAGCTCAGTGATGGTAACTTGCCTAACATTGATGAAGATTATGATGACCTGGATGAATTATCTAATGCTTCATCGTCTGAGGAATTAAATCTAGTTTCATTGAACACTATACCAACAAGATCAAAGTCACGCTCACATTCTCAAGAACCCAAAGAAAATAATAATACATTAGATATTCCTAATACCACAAACAAACTGAAAGCTTCCCCTGAAAAATCTCCTTTCAAATCTACCTCTTATGCTCAACCAAAATCTCCTGTCATTGGTTCCTCGGCTAGAAAATGCAAAATGTTAGATACTTCCAAATATTTTCCTGCTACAACTAATCCTACTGATAATATTCCCAATTATTATCTTCCTAACAAAACTAGTAAACCTAGGAAGAACCTATTAGTTAATGATGACCAAAAAAACGTTACTTCTGAAAATTCACAACGAATTTCTCCTCCCCAGATAAACAGTGAAAATATCTCTAGGAAGATGGACAAGAAACTGTCTTCTGAAGAGGACTCTATTGCTGATTCCGTCAAAAGACGGAGACAGTCGTCCCCTGATAAATATAATAAAGTAACAAAACGTTCCCCAGCTAAATTTAAAGATAAAATATATTGGAAAAATATTCAACTGTTTGGCAGTGATGAAGATTCAGATGATGGAGCGGAACCTAAGATTTCTTCATTGGATCAAGAAATGTGTCCATCAAGCTCTGCAGTTGTTACCTCTTCCGATTCTCCCGATATCAGATATTCATCCTCAACAGTTAGGGACAGAATTGGCACTAGAAAAAACAAGCTATTAGAGGAAAATACTGCTGTTGAGTCTTCATCAGATAAAATCACTGTACATGAAACAGTTAAGAAAACTAATCCTCCAAAGCTGAAAAGTGAGAGTAAGAGTGAAAAAGTCCGTAAATCTAGAAAGACAGCAAAGGATAGTGTGCCATCCAATCAAGTTAAAATTACAGATTCTATCAGCAGTGGTAATTATGAGTTCAATTCAGCTAGAAGCAATGTCAAGAAAATGGAAGCAAGAGTGGATGGAATGATGTCAGAGCAAACTATTATGTCCGATGATGAATTACCAGATCTTAATTGTGATATTAAATCTGATATTTCATTTAGGGGTAGATTATGTTCTGATATCTCTAAAAGTAATAGTACAAATTCTCTGGAAAATAGATCGATTGAAATATCACAAGAATATGTTAAGAAATCGAAAATCTCGAAGAAAATAAATAGTAATCAGAATGATGTCAAGAAAAACGAAACTGACAATGTCCAAACAAGTTTAGGTAGTAAGACTAAGGTAGATGACTCTAACAAAGTTTCCAACAAGATGGGAAGAAAATCTAAGGTGACAGTTGATGATAAGCAATCTTCTATAAATACTTGGCTCACTAAAGCAAAACCAAAAGAAACTAAAGCAAAACCAAAAGAAACTAAAGCAAAACCAAAAGAAACTAAAGCAAAACCAAAAGAAACTAAAGCAAAACAAAAAGAAACTAAAACAAAACCAAAAGAAACTAAAGCAAGTCAAAAAGAAACTAAAGCAAATCAAAAAGAATCTAAAGCAAAACAAAAAGAATCTAAAGCAAAACAAAAAGAATCTAAAGCAAAACAAAAAGAATCTAAAGCAAAACCAAAAGATGCTAAACCAAATCTTGCTGATGATGATGATTTTACGCCTCTTTCAAAGAAAATGACTTCAAAATCAAAGGCACCAGCAAAATCTTCCAAATCGAAACTATCAAAGAAGAAGAGTGCATCTAATTCTCCTGAAAAAGAAGATCTGGAATCTCCTGAGAAGGACTCAATGGAACAATTTGACGAACAAAATGACTCCCAAGACTATAACTACAGTATTGATTCTTGGGGAAACAAAGTAACAAGAATTAGACCTTTCGTTGATGACACTATTCTCATAAGCGACAGCATGATCATCGAAGAAGAAAAACCAGGTGAGGTTATCATTAAATATATAGCTAGCTATAGATGATTCTTCTTACAGACCATAATTGAAAATGTTGATGAATAATTTTAGCTATGTAGCTACTGACTACTATTTTATAACTTTATCATTTATATTTTGTCCCTGCCATTATTTTCAGATCCAATGTGGGAATTTATCTTGAAGCAACAGGAGATAGAAGCAAATTTACCTTCGTACCTTAAAAAAGAGTATGTTTGCGAAACAATGCAAAAACTGCGTGATGACTACGATGTGAAAGAGACTATCGTAGAGTTTTTGAAATCCAAACAGGATTGGCTCCGTGAGGTGTTAGCAGGAAAGGAGGAATGCGTGTGGGATAAAACTTACAAGAAGAGTGCTCGTGCTGGCGAGTCTCTGAATTACTGCCAATACTATGGTGTATTGAGTTCTAATCAGATTACTACAATTACTAGATACTTGGAACAAATATTCGAGGAGGAGTTGAAGAGAATATTCTTGAAGGACTCTAGACCTTACCATAGATATATCTGGCAGGTGCAAGTGCCTTTAGTAGCTACTCTACTGTGTGAGCAAGTTACCAATTTGAATTGGGATAAATCTACCGAAGTTATACTTAGAGCTAGGAATGTTGGGGCAACTGTTAGCAGCTTCAATATGGAAGACTTCTTGAAGTCTGACTGAAAATTTATTTATCAAATTCCTGTTAGACTTCTTTTTCATGAGTTGCGCAGAAAAATATTTAATTGAAAGTAGCTACTGTTCGTAAAGGAATATATTCACCTACCTAGGCATTAATTATTTTGTTCACTATAATTGAGGTTTCAATTCAAGTTATGTTCATGATTACTGGTTGATGGATTTTTCCATGCTATTTTTTGTAAGAGTTCTTTTGATTTAGCACTGGAAAATATATGTGTTAGTAATTTCTCTGTATTCATTGTTATTATTGAAGCTTTGGGTTCAATGTCTGTATATAGATAGCTATTTAAAACATTGATTTATGCTTCACACTATATTTATTTTTCTCTTTCATGGCTTTCGAAATCAGAAAGACATGAAATAAACAATGTGCATCATATTATTTGCTAGATTAATTTTTATCATTTTACTTCACATGATTCATCAAATAGAAATCTATTTTCATGCATAAGGTTTTGAAATCACTGATATAGCTACTGTGTTATTTTCCACATTTTATTTCTCGTATGTATAAACTGAAGAATGGAATAAAGCTAGGCGAAAGAGACCAAATATTTGAATAACCTTTCTGATAGATTTAAAGTAATATCCCGTCCATCATAATATAAAGATCTCTCACATCATTCAAGATATCATTCACCTGACTAGGTTTACTATGTATATTGTTTCCCATGTGAACTTTTTTAGATGTGTTGTGACAATTCGCACATAAAAATAAAGCGCATATGCATTATATTAACTTTTTCATTTCCCTAGATTCTAACTTCAATTTGTTTTTTCAATTATGTTAATGGATATAAGTTTCAAATTTGAATGGTGAATTCGTGAAACTAATTTAGTAATATGGCAACCTATTATACCTCCCGCGGAAAAAGATCGAAGAGACTCCATTTAATAATGCAGTTAAAGCTCTTACAACGGATACCCTCGACAAAGGACAAAATATGTCCGTTATAAGAGACTCATCTCTAGATATGTGACTTTGAGCATATTGCATATTCTCTGCATATATTTCAAGAGCATATAATTTGCAGGTGTGCATATATGCTAACCGTGAATATTTAAAAGTTTGTAGGTGGAATATTGGAACTACAAAGGTTCATGTGCATCTTGGTATTTAGTAAAAATTATTAGTAATTGAAAATAAAAAAATTATTTTCGAGCGTTGTATTAGTCGAAAAATATGAAATCTAATAGAACGAAGGTAATGACATTTATATTATTAATTAAACACAAAATGGTTTAGATTTAGCAATTAAAGACTTAGTGTCGCTGCTTATAGTTGGGGATCCTTTAAAGGGAAGGAACCGCTGGTCTAACAAGATGGTTTATGATTTTCGAGTCATAAGTTCATAACTAAAGTAATGAACGGAATAAGATATATGATTATAGGATATTGTTTGATTGAAGAAAATAGAGGACTCCTTGGCTGCTGCATCATATTTAGGGTGAAGATCTCAACAAGAAAGAGTTTTTTTTTAATTTCCCAAGATTTCAGAATCCTTCGTGGTTTCCGTCTTCAGGGGTAACATTTATTAAAATGCAAGCGACTCATAATTTACCTACTCGTAATCAAGATACCTATCCTATGACTTCTATTTTATTTTGTACATTTCAATTTTAATTTTTGACTATCTTATTAACTATACTTACTATAGGAACTATTTACTAAGGGACTTCGTATGCTCTATTTAAAGTGTTATCCTATCCATGCGTATAATACGATTCTAATTTCCTCCTATTAAGAGTATGTTAACATTGTAACAATATCTTAACATTATCAAAATCTAAACTATGGCCTGTATCTCTATTATGCTAAAATATCTATGACTATTCTACTCTCTTAACTACATTAGATTGATGTTCTTCAATTCTATCACCTATCATTCTATCTGTTTCTTCTACATATTTACTATCACAATCTTAACATTGTATCTAGTATACTACATTACTTTTACATTCCTTCTCTAATCTATGTTTTACTCTTCTAACTTCACTTGTTCCTTTTATGTATGGGGCTACTTTATATCTTCTATTGTTGCTCTCTTCTTCCTTATTATTATTCGTTCTGCAGGTCAAATCTCTTCTTATTTATAACTCTATTAATTTCTTTTTTCGGATAATTATTTTGTTTCAAATATATTCTTATTTGTCTACTTCGTCTTCTAAATGTTCCTGGCTACAAATTTTGAAGTCCCTGGATACTAATGAGTTTATTACACTTATTTTCTATGTTTTGGAGTTGTAGCTACAATAGTCTAAATATTTTCCGGTGTTTGAAGGTTGTTAGTATACTGTGAAATCTATTTATCCACAATCTTGTTTCATGATATTAATATCCAGAAAGGCTATTTTGTTGTCCTCTTCTATTTCCTACGTGAATTGAATGTGTTCGTTGATACTATTAATGAATGTAAATAAGTTCTCTTTTCATTTTCTGGAATGATGACTAAACAATCATCGACGTATCGTTTCCACAGTAATATTTCACACGGAGGATTAGATAGAATTTGTTTTTCAATGTTTTACATCACCATCTCAGCGATAACGACTGAAATCGGCGATCCCATTGGAGTTCCCTGTTTCCATTTGTATGTGTCATTATTGTGTTGAAAGAAACTTGAGTCTATACAAATTTTGAGTACATTTACTATGTCTGCTTTCTCGAGATTAGTCCAAGTATGAATTTCATCATCTTATTCTATGGCTTCTGCTACGTACTACATTGCAAATTCTTAAGGAATGCAGGTAAATAGACTTTTGACATCATATGAGACTAAAATATTATCTTCCGGGACAATCATATTTTCTAACACTTCTTTTGTTTGGTATGAATTTTTCAATTTCTATGGTGCTTTATCCGTTATTGGAGTTAGTAATTTCGACATAAATTTTGCTAGTTCATATGTAGGACTGCCTATGAAAGACACTATTGGTGTTATCGGATTGTCCACTTTGTGGGTTTTTATATTGGCATAAAATCTAGGAGTAATAGCTTTATTACTGTAAAGTTTCTTATATGTTTCTCCATCTATGTTTTGAGTATCTTTTAATTTCTAGAGTTGATAGTTAAGTTTGGTCTTTAATTTATTCGTTGGATTTGATGATAATTTTGAATAGGTACTAGTTTAGTTCAGATGGTGTGATACTTTATCATTATATTCAGTTTAATCTGTAATTACTAAAGCATTTCCTTTATCAGCTTTAGTTATTTTGATAGTTTGGTCATTTTTTAGAGTTTTCAGTGTATCTTTTTCTCTTTTAGTCAAGTTCTATTATTGTGAATTGCACTTAGATATCTAAATAGCATTTACTACATTTTACTTTACTTGTGGTTTGTCTCGATAAGATATGTCACGGCAATTATCAATAGCTCCATCTAAAGAAGCAGTGAGGGTCAGAATATCCTACTTTGAGTGTCCTGTGTTGAAATTTGCTCCTTTAGACAGTATATTAATTTGGTCTTGAGTTACTAATTTTATTGACAGATTAATCACGGCAGATCTACTCTGATGAAAATTGATGTTAATCCTAGCGATGTTTTAATTTTCTAAATATTCATACTTTTCTATCAACCGTGTCTTCTCTTACGACATTTTCCTGGTGTGTTTATCATTCGCGGTTTCAATTAGTCTTTACATCAATTCATTACTCAATATTCTAGTCAGTTTACATTTCAGTTGATGTAACTTATTCTTGTATTCATGAATCCTTTTATGATTATCACTAATGAAGAATTTTAAGCACATCTTTGGGAGCATAGTTAAAAAATATTACAGTGCACCTTATGTCCGAATGGGAGGATTCATCCTAACTGATTTGGGAAACACGTCATTCCTCTTGCATCGAAGATTGAACTACAGATGCTACTTTACTAAGGCTATCTTCGCAAGATATTTGCAAAATTCGCTTGCAGTTTAAAAAGATATTTTAGCATAATAGAGATACAGGCCATAGTTTAGATTTTGATAATGTTAGGATATTGTAACAATGTCACCATACTTTTAATAGGAGGAAATTAGAATCGTATTATACGCATGGATAGGACAACCCTTTAAATAGAGCATACGAAGTCCCTTAGTAAATAGTTCATATAGTTAATAAAATAGCCAAAAATTAAAATTGAAATATATAAAATAAAAATAATATAGAAGTTATAGGATAGGTATCATTTTACGAGTAGGTAAATTATGAGTCGCTTGTATTTTAATAAATGTTACCCCTGAAGACGGAAACCACGAAGGATTCTGAAAGCTTGAGAAAATTAAGAAAAAACTACTTCTTGTTGAGTTCTTCACCCTAAATATGATTATAGGATAGTTAAGAAAACTGAATTTTGCTTAAATGTTTTTAAGTTCGTTATTGGAACACAGGAAGCAAAATGTAGATTGTACAGACTAAATTAAGTAGTGTATTTTAAGTAGTACAGCATGCTTTATACGCAACAATGCCGAAGAAAAAACTAACACAAAAATTGTCCAATTTGCGGAGGAGCATGAAGATTTTGAAATAGAGAATGGATTTTTGTTCTGTGTTTATTGCAAAAAACAGGTATGTTGCATAATTGAATTGTGATTCGTGATATATTGTACTCAGATCTTTCGAAAGCTAACTTCTCATTTGAATTTCCTTTCAGGTGTCAAGTTCGAGAAGATTTCTCGGTACGCAACATCTGAAGACGGCGGGTCATATTGCTAACAAAAAAAAGACAGCAGCCAAGAGAGTCTAAACCTGGAGATTACCGTCAAGGCATCATCACACTAGATCCCGACCTAACTAGTAATACGAACCAACCAAATTATAAATATTCTATAGAAAAAAAGAGGTGTAACTATTTACATGAATTGTTAAGCCAGGTTTCCACTGAGGCAACATGTAGCATGCGACTTCACTGTCATTCAATAAGAATGTAGCATGCGACTTTCAACAAAGAGACACGAATCATGCAGTAAGGCAACACCTACGTTGCTTGTAGCATGCTGCATGCTCTGTTGCCTGTTGCTTGCTGCAAGACCATTCAAACCAGTTCAACAAAAATCAAACCAATTTTCAAACATTGAGCGCAATTGCGATCAACTGAAACATGGAATAGAGGGTTCAGAAAAATACTCATGTGAAGATAGTGAAATATTATCGGATGAATAAGAGATTTTCATTTGAATAAGGCCTTTTTATTTTGTTTGACATTTAATCCCAAAAGCATTGCAGTGTTGGGCCAACGTACGGCCATTAGCCGGGTTTCCACCGAAGCAACATTTTGGCAACTCGCAGCATGCTACATTGCCGCACGGACAAAATGTATTTCAACCAGTTCAACATAAGGCAACGTGTAGCATGTTGCACGTGGTTACACGTTGCCTGCCGCAAGTGGCAAGATTTAGCTTGTTGCCTAGCGTTGAACGGCTTCCCACCACTGGCGGGGGACATCTCTCTTTTGGCTCAAATTACTTCGGTTAATTGGGGTATATAAATATGTATAAGAAATAAAAAAGATCATACTAATATTATTGCAATTTCTTACCATATTGCATATAGTGTATATGTACATTTGGCTGTACATCATTTATTTTAATATTACATATTGTTATATACAAATTAAATGGGAAGAAATGGGGAAAGAATTGTGGTGGTCATCTAGGGAATCGAACTCAGGACTCTAGTGTGATGTACTATTGAAGCCTGCGACGCTACCACTCAGCCATCCTGGACATGGTAGAAGTAGTATTGAAATGATCTTTATGCAACTTGATAACTTGCGTGCTTCTTAAAATTATTTTAAATAAATATAATTTAATATTCTACATTTTGGTATCTTTTATTTTTTAATGTAAATGATAAGAATGTGTATAAAGTTATTTATTAATATTTGTATTGATAATGTTAATTAACGTTATTAACTACCTAATTACCTATAACTGTTAATTAATATTACCTATAGTTACCTTCTGGTGGTATCACTACCTTATACCTATCTAGTTACTTACTAGAGTTTATTAATAACTACCTAGTAACCTACAAGTGAATTGAAGTGATAACCACCAATCTGTACCTTCTGGTGGTTATCACTAATTACCTATTACGTAGTATTTACCAGTACCTAATTAGTTACCTACATTACTGTTTGTCAATACCTACCTAATTACCTACTGGTGTTTATCAATGCCTATCTAGTTGCCTACATCTGCTTATCAATACCTAATTAGTTACCTTCTTGTGTTTAACATTGCCTATACCTAGTGGCCTACAACTGTATATAAATACCAATCTAGGTCCTAGTTACCTACTAGTATTCATCAATACCTACCTAGTTACCTACAACTGTTTGTCAATGCCTACATAGTTATCTACTAGTGTTTATCAATGCTTATCTAGTTACCTATAACTGTTTGACAATACCTACCTAGATACCTACCAGTACCAATATCTACCTACCTAGTATACCTACTAGGTAGTGTTCATCAACCCGTACCTACTTACCTACTACCTAGTATTATTCATCAATGCCTACCTAGATAGTAGATACCTACATCTGTTTATGAATACCTACCTAGTTATGATACGTAAATAAAGCTTGAGATAGATATACCTTTTTGGTATAACTTTTTCCCGCGTAAAACAGACGAGGGACAGAGAGGGACATCCCGCCTGGGACAGACGTGGGACAGAGAGGGATATCCCGCGTGGGACAGAGAGGGACATCCCGCGTGGGACAGACGTGGGACAGAGAGGGACATCCCGCGTACTTTTTCCCGCGTAAAACAGACGAGGGACAGAGAGGGACATCCCTCGTGGGACAGACGTGGGACAGAGAGGGACATCTCGCGTGGGACAGAGAGGGACATCCCACGTGGGACAGACGTGGGACAGAGAGGGATATCCCGCGTGGGACAGAGAGGGACATCCCACGTGGGACAGACGTGGGACAGAGAGGGACATCCCGCGTGGGACAGAGAGGGATATCCCACGTGGGACGGACGTGGGACAGAGAGGGACATCCCGCGTGGGACAGAGAGGGACATCCTGCGTGGGACAGAGAGGGACATCCCACGTGGGACAGACGTGGGACAGAGAGGGACATCCCGCGTGGGAAAGACGTGAGATGTGAGTGGGATTTAAGACGTGGGACATCCCGCTTGTGTAAGACGTGGGACGTGAGTGGGATTTCAGACGTTGGAAAGACGTGGGATTTCAGACGTCTGGAGACGTCTGAAATCCCCCGTCCCTCTCTGTCCCTCGCTAGCGAGGGATGTCCCCCTCTGTCCCACGCGGGACAGAGAGGATATGGTTAGCTGGGTAGATAATCGGCGAAATATTCCTATGATATTCGTACATGAGAAAAAGTAGGTGGTAGAACATCCCTTACAGTTGACTATTTACTTACGCTTGGAAATTACTAAGTCGATATTTCGATGCCTAATATCAAAACGCATTCATTGATGAAAAGTTCATTGAAATATGTATTCAAATAAAAAAGTTACGAGCAATTTAATTAGAAATAACGTCAATTAAGAGACAAATTCGTAAATTAGGTAACCTGTACAACATATTTTTACGCGAGAAATTTGAAAGATCTGTTACCAAATGACATCATATTCCCTCAGTTTTAAGAGTATAACTTATTATTGAAGTAATTTTATTTACTTTATATCCATTCTATCTTAGGATAGGATTCTGAAACCGAACTAGGTATGGAGAAACTAGGTACGATGAACTTACTTTGTAACTCAAAAAATATACCTAGTTAGGTAATTAAAATTCTGAAAGTAGTTATTATATACTTTTTATCTTATATAAAATTAAAATAAATGTAATTATGATAGTGATATGATTGATATCATGTTTTGAAACTAACTAATTATTTTGTATTATTGTATCTCTAATCTTGTAATAATACATAAACCTAATACTTAGGTTTCTAATCCTATTCTAAAAGAAAAGTTATAAAGTAAATAAAATTACTTCAATAATAAGTTATACTCCTAAAACTGAGAGAATATGATGTTATTTGGTAACCAATCTTTCAAATTTCTCGCGTAAAAATATGTTGTACAGGTTACCTAATTTACGGATTTGTCTCTTAATTTAATTGACGTTATTTCTAATTAAATTGCTCGTAACTATTTTATTTGAATATACAGGGTGGGCGTAAGTTTGGAAGCAAATGAAAGTGCATATTATAATCCAACGAAAAATATATTTAATAATTTACAGTTATGTATTATTAGATAAGGGTTTTAAGAATTCAAAAATCATAAATTTATTCAAAATGTCCCCCCTTGTTTTTTATAACAGCCTCAAATCTCCTCCGAACTCCTCCTACTGCGGCACGCAACTGTTCTTGTGAAATTTCCTTCCAAGATCTCTGGAGCGAACGCTTTAAATCATCCACAATGCGATGGAATTTACCACAGGCCTTTGATTCAAGAATGGACCATACCGAAAAGTCCATAGGATTAACATCTGGGGAGCAGGGAGGCCACATTTCTTTGGACCAAAACCGTGGAAGATGGTCATGGCACCAGTTTTGAGTGACATTTGCAGTTTGTAAAGTCGCGCTGTCTTGCTGAAATGTCCATAGAGTGTCATTACCGAAGTGATCCTTAGCTGACTCCAACATTGGCGTCAAAATATTCTCAATATAACATTTAGCATTGATTTTGGCGCCTTGTTCCACAAAAATTAAAGGAGATCTCCAAGTTTCTGAAACGGCGGCCCAGACCATTACTGAAGCAGGTTTCATGGTTCTGTGGAGAGTTTTTTGGTTGTATGGGATGTCTTTTGCACTTTTACCAATTATTCTGTCATTCCTCCGGTTGTGAGCCATTTCCAATGTGAAAATTTTTTCGTCAGACCAAACAATTTCACCAGCCGTGCCAGACTTCAATTCTCTCAGAAGTGCTTTGCTTCTCTCCAATCTCTTTTTCTTTACAGCTTCTGACAGAGTCTGTCTCTTTTGGAGGGTGAAAGAGGACATCTTTAGGTCTTCTTTGACAACTCTCCTCAATGTTCTGGGACTCACATTAGCTGTTTTGGCTAACAATCGTATTGACCTTTTCGGGTTCCTCCTGATCTTCTCTCGGGCACATTTTATCAGTTGTTTGGTGCGTTGTACCACTTCTTGGACGATCAGTCAAGTCTCCTCTCTCATTAAAACGCTTCACACACTTCTAAACAGTCGATCTCGCTATTGAGAGAGTCTTTGAAATGACGGAATCTGACTTTCCGGTACAGTGTAGAGCAATAATGGCTTCTCTTTTGTCTGACATATTTGAATTGACTAAATTTTTGTAAAAAATAACACAATAACCCTATCACCTACTTAGGAACTTATTTTTAAGAATTATATTAATGTTTGAAAAATTGCTTCCAAACTTACGCCCCACCCTGTACATTTCAATGAACTTTTTATCAATGAATGCATTTTGATATTAGGCATCGAATTATCGACTTAGAATTTTCCAAGCGTAAGTAAATAGTCAACTGTAAGGGATGTTCTAACTTTTTCGCCTGTACGAATAATATAATTCGTCGATAATCTAAAAAGGAACCCAAAACATTTCACTTTGGTGGTCTATTGTTGGGCCAGTATTGGCCCATGATGGTAAATAGCTACGGCTGACGACGGCATGCCGATGTTAACCGCTCTAAAGCCAACTGTATTTTACTGTGGACAAGGAACGGCGGCCGTAGGGGGCCAATCACTTCATGATTGTTTAATGACCTGACAGGGGGGTTTATGTCAATATACATATATTTTATATGTCTAATCAGTAATGAACTACAAAAGTGTCAATAAGGATTAAATAATATAGGTAAATAAGGATTAAAAACACGGGGGGGGGGGGCTTAAGACCTACACCCCAATGGCCCATGATGGCATAGCTACAGCTGACGGCGGCATGCCGTTGCTAACCGCTCTAGTCCAAACTAGGATTTATTTTTACAATGAATCTCAATTAGGTAAATAAAAGTTCACATTTAACCAGACATTTTAATATATGAAATCGATATGGAAATGATAAAATGCGATAACCAACACAATCCTCTCGATATATAAATAATGAAATCTTTATAACAAAAAGATATACTTTGTCAATAAAATAGAATAAAACAGTTTATAGTAGAACTCCTTTATAAAAATGAGTTATGATTCAGCCTGACTATTGAACAGATGAAGTGCCATCTGTTTTAGAAAACTAAAGGCTATTTTTCGCAGAATAAAGTAAATCTAATTAAGCAGGTAAATTGCGGAAGACTAACTAACTGCGGCCTCTAACAACAGAAACATCATAGCTTCAAAACACACGTTAAAAACTTAAATTAATGAATTATAGCATGCACTGCGCTTCTTTTGATAGCTGTGCAACATTTTATTGTAATTTCGGTTCAGAATGATTAAGAGACTCTTGAGAGGGCTGCAATTAAAAAATTCAAGGACTGCAATTTACCTGCGTGACCCTAAGTACTTTATTAATCTATAGCATGCTTAGAAGTTAGGAACTCAGCGCTATAGCCTACCTACAAAAATCACACCGACGCCTACTACAGGGTGGGGCGTAAGTTTGGAAGCAATTTTTCAAACATTAATATAATTCTTAAAAATAAGCTCCTAAGTAAGTGATAAGGTTTGAACTATAGTAGAGACACTACATTATGACGTGGCAGTGTTACTTTTTACAAAAATTTAGTCAATTCAAAAATGTCAGGCAAAAGAGAAGCCATTATTGCTCTACACCGTGCCGG
>CANNZV010001818.1:0-92954 GCA_947561585.1 Caprella mutica | reverse complement strand
CAAACACTTGGAGATCTCCTTTAATTTTTGTGGAACAAGGCGCCAAAATCAATGCTAAATGTTATATTGAGAATATTTTGACGCCAATGTTGGAGTCAGCTTCACATACTGCAAATGTCACTCAAAACTGGTGCCATGACCATCTTCCACGGTTTTGGTCCAAAGAAATGTGGCCTCCCTGCTCTCCAGATGTTAATCCTATGGACTTTTCAGTATGGTCCATTCTTGAATCAAAGACCTGTGGTAAATTTCATCGCAGTGTGGATGATTTAAAGCGTTCGCTCCAGAGATCTTGGAAGGAAATTTCACAAGAACAGTTGCGTGCCGCAGTAGGAGGAGTTCGGAGGAGATTTGAGGCTGTTATTAAAAACAAGGGGGGGGGGGGGCATTTTGAATAAATTTATGATTCTTGAATTCTTAAAACCCTTATGTAATAATACATAAGTGTAAATTATTAAATATATTTTTCGTTGGATTATAATATGCACTTTCATTTGCTTCCAAACTTACGCCCCACCCTGTATAAAAAAAATTCTTTAGTTTTTTTGAGAATGTATTCAGGATATGATAATATGTTAACTCTCTCTTCTTCTGTTTAACGAGTTCTTGGTTCGCTCAAAAATGCAAGTGTGAAGAACCATGCGCCTTCATATTCTATAATATGTTCCTCAGACCTCAGGTCTAAAATCTTATGAAAATGGCGCCAATTCTCTTCCCTAAAATATGGAATCTTCATTGACGATTCGGTATACAATTCGATTAATTTAATCATGTTATTAATCATTTCAATTATCAATATACTGTTCAGGTATTACATCATAATATATTAATAAACTACCATTAGTATACTTATATGACAAACACGAATATTATAAATTTGATAAATAAATAAATAAATTCAAAAAATGCATTATAATAATAAAATAAGTTACAGGCAAGCCTCGCTTTAATTGTACAACTCACTTTAACAAAAGTTGTACTTATTTTGAGTCATGGTTCGAAATAAGAACCGTTCGTAGACATAGAAAATGGAGAAATTTTTTATGATTATTTCACGGTAACTAAAAAAAATATTATAATTATAATCCAGATAGGTAAAGTTATTAGAAACAATTGGTTCAGAAATTCAACATGTCCTATTTTAGAGTAAGTTCCGAGTTATCGCACTGTTCCATATTTTCGAACACGTAAAAATCTTTATATAATAATCATTATTTAACTTTTATTTCAATTGGTATCCATGATACCAATTAGAATCGAAGTTAAATAATAATAATTATAATTTTTTTTTTGACGTGTCCGAAATTGTAGAACCAACGTACCAATAACTTGGAACTTAGTACCCTACTACCAAAAATATTTCGTAGAGCATTTAATTGATGTTTGGTAAATGTAGATTAATAAATTATTATAGAAGTCTAAGTATCTATTAATTACTCACCTGTACTGAGTGAGAGTTAAGCTATGGATGGATTTTAAAACATTTAGTAAATGCACGACTTTAAACTTCATCATCACAGTCACAAACAATGAAAGACTGCATATAATTATTAATATGCTTATATACGTAGTACTCTAATAACTCTAAAATAAATTTTCTTTCTATAACTCATAGAAAATTATATATAGAATCGAGGAGTGACAATTATAAATTTCTTGTTACTTTTATTCGCTTTAGTTACCGTTTGGTAACTAAACTGAGTCGTTATTTGGTAACTAAGCCGGGGGATGCCTGTATTTAGAATCAATTTTATATAACATGTCAACAATATCACAGAATAAAAAAGATTCATTTATATTCATTTCATGTGGATGCTTGCCAACGTTGGGCCGATGATAGCCACAATGTCAATTGGATTTGATCTGGCAGCCAACATTGGGCCAATGAAGGCTAGGATCGTGTTGGTTAAGCATCGGCAGCCAGCATTGGGGCAATGCCTCTTAGCACCGGCAAGCCATCGCCCGTTACTGCCACTGTTGAACCAATGGTACCCGTAGTTGGGCCAACCATGCAATGTTTCTTGGGATATTATAATTTAAATATATTATTAGCAATATAAATTCTTCGCATAATGAATATCACATATTTTTATTTATAACAGATTTCTCTATTATAATTATATAAATATTTAAAAAACAAAGATTTAATTAAATTATTATTTTCATTGAATAAATAAAATAATTTTGTGTTATTTATACTCCATACTGTGACTATAAATAATCCCTAGCTAACTTTTTTATATTCGCAAATACTGTAGTATGTCAATGACCATTTTCTAATCCAAATTTTTAAACACTAATTGATTAGCATAACTATAATGAGTTATTTTGTCATCAATTCTATAAAATTTCCTTTCATTGCCGGCAACAAAAATCCTTCCCGCCAGTGGTGGGAAACCGTTCAACGCTAGGCAACAAGTTAAATCTTGCCACTTGCGGCAGGCAACAGGGCAACGTGTAACCACGTGCAACATGCTACACGTTGCCTTGTGTTGAACTGGTTGAAATGCATTTTGCCCGTGCAGCAATGTAGCATGCTGCGTGTTTCCAAAATGTTGCCTCAGTGGAAACCCGGTTTTACTGATTTAACATAAAATGTATGTAAAGTATGCTGTATGGGCCACAAAAATGTTTCCGCTTTTTCAAATACTTGTAAATCGTTAGCCAATGGACGAAACAACTGTATCTTGGTCTCTTTTTCTCTGCCTCTTATTGTACTATTAACAGGTAAAAATAATTTTGACCAGATGGAGATAATTTAAGAACAGGTAAGCAAAGAGAGAGGACGATTATTTATGTCAAGACATTATAATTAAGTGCTATTCTTACTATTCAGTCTATTATTCACACTATACGCTACATATAGTTAAAGGTTAGCTATTCTATTTCAGCTAACTAATTATGCTAAAGAATAATTATTGATTAGACAAAATTTAGGCCAGTGTTGGTAATCAATATTTTTTTATAAATAGTATTTAGGTATTTAGTTATAATATAAATAGGCTTCCAGGTAAATGCTTTCAAATGTTTTTTGACTCAAGGTTTCTTCATATACGTGTGTTATAATATTATTCAATTTCCGTGTATATTTATTTATTTGTGTACTTTAAAATTACTTGGATTTATTTCATTCGTGCGCGCTAGTATACCTATGTATTTGTTATAGAACCTACAAATATATATTTTCTTATTGCATTAGTTATTTAACCGTATTTTTATTTCATAAAGTTTTGATAGTTCTATAGTGCACCTCCATATATACATATAGGTAGGGTAAGGGCTCCTTGTATCGTCCCTCTCCATTTATCGTCACGTTTCAGTTATTTTCGTCCATAACAAGACTTAGAAACATTTTAGGTTTAGGTATTTTACAAATCGATGTCTCCATATATTTTTGTTATTGTTACAAAAATGCAAGTAATTTCATTTGAAATTACAATCAGAGTGTCAGTTTAACTGATGAGATGTATGACGATACGGTACATTCAGGACAAACCTACCGAAATTGATTAGGTACTGAGAATTTGTTATGCGCGATTTTACGCTTCAAATAATTTTTTTTTCAAAATAATGTTCATACAATTTTACTTGCGTTTAATTGCACTTCTTAAATATAAAATCAGAAATTAATTTAGTCATCAATATTTAAAATAAATCGATGTGTCGATATTTGGGTATCATTAAAGAGGGTTTTCCATTTATCGTCATGGGGTGACGATAAATGGTATTTTGATCAATTTCGCAATAGTTGTTTTAAAACAGTTTCATGGTTAGTAAATATATTAATTCTCAATATTTATACAATTTTCTATGTTTAAATAGCTTTTACCCATTTATCGACCTACTAGAACTTAATTAGGGTGGTAAGCAGGGGGGAGTAATTAGAGGGGGGAACCTATACATATATAATAGAAACAGAATAGTTGATTATACTATTCAATATACCTTGTTCATCTGAATAATGATTAGTAAAGAAATAAAATTTGATTTAATTAGAAAAAGTGTCATCAAATTTGATAAAACGTACAAAATTTCACAAGTTTTAGACGTCATATCATGTTGTTGTATTGCCATACATAATACACGTTATCCAAAGAATGTTTGCACATCTGGGTGTGATATTAATAATTAATATATAGCTGATATTTATCTTAAAATCATTTAGTAGATAGTTTAGTGTTTACACTTCTCTGAGATTCGGTTAATTTTTATTCACACAGTTTACGATGATATATATTTTGTGAACTTCATCTATTGGGAAAAACAAACAACGTGATCTATCAAAATTTCGATACGATTTTGGTTTTCTAAATCTTTTTCCTCTCAAAATAAATTGATTTCAGCTGAAATTATTCATATCATAAATTAATTATTGTTAATCCATCATATTATCTTAAATGCCATTTCCAGTGTCCGGGAAAACTTTGAATATATTAAATAAACCGCTTAAAATAAAGTTTACTATATATTTTTCATTCTTTTTGAAGTTTTTAATACTCTGTGTGACCCAATAGTACGAAACACTATTGTTATACTCAAGATAATTTAATGAGAAGAAAATTAAAAATATAGTCGCTTTGATTAATTACTTAAGTAGGGGTTTTAACGTCTGCTGCAGAATCAGATGCCAATTCACTGACTTCAAAATATAAATTTATTAAGATGAGATTCATGAGCAAAGTCAAATACCACCTGTCGGTGTCTTGCTCATGGATGCAGTAAAGCTACTCCGTGAATGTAGTCACATAACAAAAATGTGACGAAGAAGTATATGTATACGGTATATCCGGTATTGTACTCACGGATCGAAGAGGAAGATGAAGAGGTGATAGTAAATGAAGCCTACGAGCCTACCTAACACAAAAACTAAGACCTCGTAGTTGAGGAGCATAACCCTAGCGCTATCCTCTAAAACTGCAAGTAGCGTTACAAAAGATTTACTTGGATAAAGTGGGGAAAATATTTCATGATCCAAATTACAACAGTTCAGGGCACAGAGTGACCATTTTCGTCACATTCCTTGGTAAGGGACTGCATTCACTTAGTAGCTTTCCTACATCCATGAGCTTTGTCACTGACGGTGGTAGGTGACTTTGTTCATGAAGCCACTTTTCCTTCTGACTGCTTCTTCGAGTCCCTTGCATTCAGTTTTATTTGACATCAGCGATATATGGCCTTTGGTTCCGAAGCAGACGTTAAACCCCCTACTAGCTGCAATCAATAATTTCTCCATTTTGGCATCATTTCCCCTACTAAGACAATTTTTCCCTCATTCTACCTGATTTTTCCCCATTCCAACCTGATTTTCCCCCATTCTACCTAATTTCCCCCACTCTACCTAATATTCTCAATTCCACCTGATTTTCCCCAATTCTATCTTATTATCCCCCATTCTACCTGATTTTCCCCCATTCTACCTGATTTTCCCCATTCTACCTAATTTTCTCAATTCTACCTTATTTTTCCCCATTCTACCTGATTTTCCCCCCATTCTACCTAATTTTCCCAATTCTACCAAATTTTCCCACATTTTCCTCCATTCTACCTGATTTTCCTCCATTCTACCTGATTTTTTCCCATTCTACCTAATTTTCCCCATTCTACCTAATTTTCCCCATTCTACCTAATTTTCCCCATTCTACCTAATTTTCCCCATTCTATCTGATTTTCCCCATTCTATCTGATTTTCCCCATTCTAACTAATTTTCCCTGTATTCTACATAATTTTCCCAATTATATCCAATTTTCCTCCATTCTACCTAATTTTCCTCCATTCTACCTGATTTTCCTCCATTCTACCTGATTTTCCCCATTCTACCTAATTTTCACCATTCTATCTGATTTTCCCCCATCCTGCAAGCTGTTCAATGAAAATTTTATTCTGTGGACGATATCACCCATATATCGACGAATGACGATAAATGGGTAATAACATGTGACGATATTTGGTTTCAACATGTTTTTCAGATATAATATTTGATTCAATGTAGATTAATTTATACTAAAGTAATTGCATAGTACTTTATATGGTTTAAAAGATTTGAATTTCATCTTTTATTTGGTTTTGTCGTATATGCATTAGTAGAGAGGAGAGTTAAACAATAATAATATTTTTGAAGGAAACCTCTTAAGCGGCCGATAAATGGGGACTTTCCCCTAGCTGAAGGAGCTAGGTGGCGCGTACTACGTACATTGGGCCTCAAACTGTTGTAATTTGGATTGTTTAAGTATAATTGTCTTGTTTTCATTTTGACCATGTTTATCATTTTTAATCCTTTCATGCGTGAATTATTTACTGATGCAGCAATATAAAATGATCTTTTGCTAAAAATATGTAGAAATGCTATTATAGAATTTCCAGTATTCATTTATAATGACCTGATTGCCATCCTGAGGCAGATTAATTTACTACATCTGCCTTGGTTCAATAACTACTATTATTATACCTTACAAAATATATTGTAAATTTGTAATATATAGGGGAGAGCGGGGGAAATCCGTACACGGGGTAAACACGTACAGCTTAATAACTGCGAAACTAATGTAGTATATATTTGAAATTTGTTGCGACAGTTCCTTAAGATTGATGTTGAAGCTCAGTTACCACTCAACTTAAAGCAAATGAGGTTGTGCGTGTCTACGCTGGTGAGTAAAGTTTATTTTGAGGTACCTCAATGTAAATATTCTGTCTCTTGACGTAAGCTTTAGTTAATTTATTTGTGAATATATGGTTTCAGTTTCAAGTCTTAGGATTCATTGTTAAGTACCTCACATACATATGTGATCAAAATAGGTCTATGCAATTGTTAAGTTGAGTTATGAATATTTTTAAACAAAATGGCGCGAAGGGGTTGATCCGTACAGAGTGTACGGATCATAACTCACCTGTACGGGTTATCCCCATACTAATTATTTTATTTCTTTTTTTAGATTCCACTGCAATGCCTCGCCAATATATTAGAAAGACAATTCCCACATACACAGAAGATGATCTAGAACGAGCTTTTGAGTTATGGAAAAACGGTGAAAGTGTTCGGAAAGCTGCTGAAGCTTTTAAAATACCAACAATGACATTAATGGATGCAATCAAGCGCTCTAAAATAAAGGGATCATCTCAATTTGTTAAAGGGAATTTTTATCATAAGAGAGTATTCTCTGAAGATACAGAAATAAACCTTTCCAAATATTTAAGAACAACTGCAGATATGTACTACGGAATGACCCCGTTCCAAGTTAGATCTTTTGTGTACGAGTACGCTGTTGCAAATGGTGTGGATTATCCAACGCAGTGGGTAGAGCATAAAATAGCCGGAAAAGATTGGCTCACTGGATTTTTACGTAGACGAAAAGACATTAGCATTAGAAAACCAGAACCAACGTCTCTGGGAAGAATTACTGCTTTCAACAAGCATACGGTTGGGGGATTTTTTGCAAAGTTGAGAGAAGTACTTGAAAAACACAAGTTTCAGGGTCATCGAATATATAACTTAGATGAAACTGGTGTGACTAACACACCTAAGATGCCCAAAATTATTGGCACAAAAGGGGCACACCAATTTGGTCAGGTAATGTCGGCAGAAAGGGGGGAACTAGTTACGGTTGTTGCCATTGTTAACGCCTGTGGAAATACTTTACCCCCAGTTTTTGTTTTTCCACGCCAACGTTTTGACGAGAGAAAAATGATGGCAGGTGCTTCAAGTGAATGCCTTGGTTTAGTGCATAAATCCGGGTGGATGACCTCTGAAAATTTCTTGAACGTAATGAAACATTTTGTCAAGTATTCCTGTACCTCTGTTAACAATAAATCACTGTTGATATTAGATAATCACGAGTCACACCTCAGCTTTGATGCAATTGATTTTGCCAAAAAAAACGGAGTGGTTGTTCTAACTATACCTCCACACACATCTCACAAATTACAACCATTGGATGTATCAGTATACGCCCCATTCAAAGCGTATTTTGGACGACAGGTACAGTACTGGATGTTATCCAATCCAGGTAAAACAATGAATATTTATGACTTACCTAAGATCGTATGTGCCGTTTTGGGCAACAGGAGCAACATCTTCAAATATCATAAGTGGTTTTAGAGCCTCAGGAATTCATCCATATAATCCTGATGTGTTTTCCGATGCTGATTTCATGGGTTCTTCAGTTTCTGATCGTCCTCCACCACCAGAGACAGTTGCAAGTACTTCTAATTATATGGTGTCTTCTCCCATCATTGGAGGTGATCGTCCTCCCCCACCAGAGCCAGTTGCAAGTACTTCTAATTGTATGGTGTCTTCTCCTATCATTGGAGGTGATCGTCCTCCCCCACCAGAGCCAGTTGCAAGTACTTCTAATTGTATGGTGTCTTCTCCTATCATTGGAGGTGATCGTCCTCCCCCACCAGAGCCAGTTGCAAGTACTTCTAATTGTATGGTGTCTTCTCCAATCATTGGAGGTGATCGTCCTTCCCCACCAGAGGCTGTTGCAAGTAATTTTTCCACGTTTGATATGTTTTCCCCTGTGTTTAAAGATGGTTTGCATGTTCCACCAGAGGCTGCTGCAGATATTTCTGTTACCGACATGAATTCTTCTAGAAGTGGCTTATCATTCGAAGATTTAAGGCCTTTTCCAAAAGCTCCCGCAAGAAAAGTGAGTAACAAAGGGCGTAAGCCAGGAAAATGTATGATTGCTACGGATACACCTGAAAAGGAAGCTCTGGAAGAAAAACAAAATAACAAAAAGCGAAAGGCTCTTGCAATCACAGTACCAAAAAAAACAAAGCGTAATTTATTATCGTCAGTTAACATCGAATCATCGGAATCAGAAGGTGAAAATCTTCAAGATCTTTTAAACGATTCGTCCGATTATTCGGTAGAAGAATTCGAGAATTTCATAGAATTTCATGGCACAGAACCAAAAGAAGGAGATTTCGTTTTAGTTTCATTTAGAACAGCTCAAAAATCTAGTAGGACTGTACACTATGTGGGTAAGCTGTTGACAAACAAAGACAAATCTGAAGAGTTCCAAATATCATATCTAAGACTTGCCAAGGGAAAGCTAGGTCTCACTTTCTGTTTCCCAATAATCCCTGATGAAGCAACCATAGATTTCAACTCAATTGTAGGAGTCTTGCCTTCACCATCGAAGCAGCAAACAAAACGAACTAAGAATTTAATTCATTTCCCTGTGAATTTTGATGGGTACAACATTTTTAATGTTGCAGTTATAAATTAATTACCAGAGAGGGTCACATTATGGAAGGATATATAGTAACCTATTTTATTATTTATTCGTTATTTTTATGTTGATTTATTCGTTATTTTTATGTGATACTTTTAATTTTAAGTGACAAGGAGCTGTGATTATTAGGTATATATCGTTTAATGATTTATTCTGTGATACTATCCTTAATATTTTTTACGTAAAAGTACAAAGGGAACAAGTTACAATTGTGTATTTCATGCTGATAATAAATACTAATTATATAATTGCATTTGTTTCATTTAAATGAGATTATCCTTTTTTTTTATGATGTGTACGAAATTACCCCACCCTCTGTACGGGTTAACCCTCAAGTGGGGAAACTTCGTACACTTCGACTTGCCTTCATATAAATTCTAATAACTAAAAAACTATTTGTGTTAGAGAAAAATAATTAATAACCAATAAATAGAGGGTATTTCAATTAATTGGTGTGATTTAACATATTCAACAATATGTCGATAGTAGCTGCTTGACAGAAGTTTGAGTGAAAAGTGTACGGATTAGCCCCGCTCTCCCCTACATAATACTTCTGACGTCACTGTCAGTGAAGATTTGAAATTTAACTAATCGTTAAATTTATCTCATAGCTATAAAGATATATGTAAATTACATACCTACCTGAGTTGATATTCCTATGAATAGCTTATTTCTATATCATTTTCACTTAAACATCCTAAATCAGTTAATAAATAAATTATTTAGCGAGATTACAATTTAAATGTAAATTTTACAAACATATTTTTAGCGAGTTTTCGTAGTTAAAGCTGCCAAACTGTCATTTGTGGCAACAGTACAGACAGTCAATTGTTCGTTGTTTACTTTCGTTTTATGAGTCTTTAGGCCAATGTAATAAACGCAATTCTATTGTTAATTGTAGAATATCAATTTTAGATTTGTGAGATCTACTTAGGTAGCTATTTTAATTTTTTTTAATGGATACTCCAACTGATTTAAATGAAGTTTACGGAGCAATATTTACGTTATATGATGAATCTATTAATCCAAACGAAAATTGCGTGGAGAAAAATGAGCGCAAATTGAAGGCTTCAAAATGGCTACAAGAACTTCAAAAATCAGTAAGTTTGTATAATCTTAGACTACAATATCTTCCAACAAGTTTAAATCCTATCCATTGGTATCCAAGCTATATATATATATTTAAGTCCTTGTGACCCACTCCTTGTAATGTAAGTGTAGGTAGGGTGTTTGTGCCAGTAATCGGCATACCTCTAGTAATCGGAATAGCAGTCACATTGAGTATAATTTTCTATATAATATATTAAGGAATAGAGGCATACATACTAAATTATTGAAGAATCAACCACTATAATTGATTAGGTAGTAATTCTTTCTAATCATATAACCACACAAATTAACAGGTAGCTTCCAATCATTGTTGGAAAGTCAAGTTATCGGTCAGTTCGTTGTATTTTTTGTAAGAGAACGGTTCCTCTTTGAAACTCCTGAGTGTGTTTCAGTAGATTTTAATGCACCAGGTGTATGACTGTATGTTTTTCTAGATGTACAGTTTACGATCTATCAGTTCATTTAAAATCTAAGCAAACGAATATTTAATTTTTATTTAAAATGGTAGTCCGATCACTAGATTATCAGAACATCTAATTTTAATGTTCGGACAGACTGGCCGATTAAACATAGAATCCATCCGTTTACCCTGTCGATTACTGAATACTGGAAAAACTTCCCGTCATGCGTCCGATAACAAACTGCTATTTTAACTCATTAATTTAGATCGTTACATTGACCGATAACATGAATGAATTTTGAGATAGTTACGCTTGTATATTCTCCGAATAAAATACGTTATTACATATGATAACAAGATATGATTACTTTAACGTCAAATATATAAACATTTTACATAATCATACCCACATATATAGTGTCACGTGTGAATTATATATGGCGTTTCTCAATAACCAAAATACGTAAAATTCAATTAGAAGGATTTAGAATCAACAGAAAACGGGACTTCCACTCCAGGTTGTGACGTCATTGATAGCGACAAACCAGTCTGTATTTCGAGGTGAATTCCACCGACATGTCGGTGGAATTTTTTCCCTCGGACCAAGTAATAAAGCATGTCCAAACTCGCCATTTTAATGGCGAGTTTGTGACAGTTATTTTGAGCCCTTCAATTGCAAATGGCGAGTTTTATCTATTTTTCTCCTAAGCTACAATGTTATTTTGGAGAGAACATATGAAAATTTGATCATTTTGGAGAGAATTTGTTGAATTTTGGAGAGAGCTGGAGAGACAAATGGTGAGTTTATGAGACATACTATTTTACTTGGATTATACAGTTCCCATTAATTTATTACTGTATTTTAAGGTTTGCTAAACTCCCAACAGAGAGATTAATCTATAAGAAAAGACCACTTTTTCCAGAGTGGATTTAAGATACTTTAAAGGAGAAATTTGACTTCCTAATCCTAGTGAAGATTTTACACTTTGAAACATCTTAATGTTTCATGTCTGATTTATTTCATGCCCAGTTTCAGAGAATGTTCATTGAGTCGCCAATAGGTATATCTTTTTTTTCAAAAATAAATCAACAAAAATGATTAAATTAGTAATGCAGTTGCCAGTCGGCAGTCGTCATAATTTGTCATAATTTAATTCCAATTTTGAAAGTCGACAGTCGTCAATATACCTATATTCCATATTTCAAAGTATGGACAAAGTTGCCAGTATATTGGCGACTTTGTCGGAGGAGTTCGGAGGAGATTTGAGGCTGTTATTAAAAACAAGGGGGACATTTTGAATAAATTTATGATTTTTAAATTCTTAAAACCCTTATGTAATAATACATAACTGTAAACTATTAATTATATTTTTCGTTGGATTATAATATGCACTTTCATTTGCTTCCAAACTTACGCCCCACCCTGTTATTATACTTTATTATTTTTCATTATAACAGAAATGAATGCTTTCTTTTTTTCACTTTTCTTGTGAAAAAATTATTTGTACATACAAAAAATATTATTTTACTCCATTAGTATGTATTTATATATCTTTTATTGAGTTAAACTGCTATACCATGGAGTCTATTCCTATATGTCTTAATTAATGATTTGCACACATAAAGTGATATTTTGTCCCATTTGTATTGATATTGGTTGGTGCTCTTTTCACAATTAGCCTTTTCAAATATCGTATAATTTAAGAGTATAGCTTTCAAATAATCACAAATTAATTGTGATCTTATATGAATATCGGAATCGACTCTTACTATTTTATATATCTCTGTTAATTACTTAAGTGATAGATGATTCTTGTGGTAGCTAAATAGCATCTACAGGTGAATTTACTGCAGAGAAGTTGAAGAACTGCTGTGGTGCTACTGACAGGTGAGTACAAGGACGTTCGCTGTGCAGTGACTTACATCTGCCAGTCTGTATTTTGTGCACAGAATTCTACCGACTTTTTGAAAAAGCTGAAAAAATCCACCATAAATTTCCAGTAATTTGGCTGATCCACCAACATTTTCCCAATTTATCCACTGAAAATTAATGGTAACATAGGAATAAATAGCTAAAAATCCACCGACTTTGCCATAATATTATTTTCAGAAGGAAAAAATTCCACCGACATGTCGGTGGAATTTACCACGAAATACAGACTGGTACATCTGTTGGGAGAGGAGACTGCATATCCTGAGTTATCGTCTGTCAAGCACACATTTTGTATTTGCGAATATTTATTAATTTATTAGACCAATAAGAATAGATTTGCATTAATTTTAAATAGTGTTGTGAATACAAGACATTTTGAACTAAGTCTAATAATTGAAGAAAAAGTAAATATCTATTATATCTTATAACTGAAAACAATAATCGTTGTAAATTTATCAGTTATTGAAGATGAAATGAAAACTGAAACTGAGCTCGCATTAAAAAAATTTAGATCACCAAACTAGATCTTGAATTAATTCCTGTACTACCTCCCATTAATTTTGCTGAGGGAGATTGAGATTCTTAAAAATTCAGTCTGCAAAATGTGGCTAGACTGCAGGAACTGTTGAAATGTTCTCCAAGAAAATTAAAGAAATCCTTTATTTTGGCTTCTGTTCTCAATAAAATACATGTATATATAGGAAGAAATTACGGATTGTTCACTCAGAAAATATTAAATATGTCCTATGTTCTGCAGAATGGAAATGTGAGACATTTTCTGTGTGAACAATCCCTAATTTCCTGCTATATATATTTACATGTATATTTTTTTACTGAGAACAGAAACCAAAATAGAGAAATCAAACTGCAGGAACTGGTAAACTGTTTGTAGAGATCTCCTAATCTGTCACAGTAAAATTACGTAAATACCTATAGGGATTAATTCAGAAGTGTTTGTAGCAAAATTAATGTAAACCTAGGAATTAATTCCAAATTGTTCATAGATAATGTCCCAAACCAGTCTAAAAAGTTTAATGCGTTTCAGGATTAATCCTGTGCCCAAATCCTGTTTGATTCCCATGTTATTTGCTGCGTCCAAATCCCAATTTTTGCAAAAAAAATCCTGGGCCTGAGCCAGGTAATATAGCATGTCCTTACTCTCCATTTCAATGGCGAGTGAAGAGTTCTATTCGGAAGCCATACTCCACAAGAAAAAGCAAGTGAAAACAAAACCCCCCAAAAAGAAAAAAAAACAGAAGCATTGATTCAGGAGGTGAAGAGTTTCAATCCATCTTTATCATTAAACTTCAGTTCAAACATTAACTGATCTCAAAAAAAGCAGAGACCTCAGATTAGTTAGTGGGTTGGACTGACAAGAATATTTGCTCCCATAAAATGATAGACAGAGTGTGGATATATGATGTTAAGGTAATAATCTGCATTACCATTATTAATGAAATGGTTCCAATCTTTCATGCATTTCTTGACGATGATGGCAACTTGTCATTGGTTAATGGTGTTTAACCCTTTCGCGCCTAATGGGCTAATTAGTTTCACTAGTAACATTCATATTCTATTGGGATATATTGTCCCATTAGTCTGTGATGTATATACATGACTAGTGGGAAATATTCAATAGATTAAAATAAGGTACAAGTACATAAATATTAAAGAAATTAATTTCTATTCATGAAAAAGTCAGCACCAAAGGGTCAATACTTCGGATTGCTTCATGAGTCATGACTCATGACATTATTTGGCCCAGGCTGCTCCGTCCTGCAACTTGTTCTTCATTTTGATGGATTCAAGACGATGCTCCAACAATTAGCACAATTGCACCTCAAAACTTTCTTGATGAAAAGATTTGAGGTTCAGTCATTTGCTGAAAAATAGAAAATCCCTAGTTAGCACACAGTCCTGGTCTCAACCCTTTTGATCTCACTTCTAAGCTGCTGCACAAACCTTATATGGAAAAACAAGATTGTATTGAGTCTCTTATACAATGTGTTCAAGACTTCGCTGAAAGATTTAACTGAGAATAGAGAGATATAGGACAAAAATTGTTTAATAATAATATGAATAGATCATTTCCTTTAAAGTGAAAGATCTATATTGGGATTTGACTTGTTTGAAGTTCTTGCAATTCCCAATTTAAAAATGACCTTTTCGATGGAACTCTGTCCACGCAGTGGTTCTGCCATATTTTGGATTTATTTTTATATCCAGGTGTTTCATTTTATATCCAGGTGTGCAGAGTTCATAGGAACTCTGCTTCATTGATTAGCATTGCAATCTATTGTTTTCAGGGTTCATGATTAGCTCTGTTCTCATCAGAATACTTGTAAATAGAGGTTGAAATTAAAGTAATTTTCTTAGACCACTTTGGAAGATTCTTCTGACTAGCATTTGACTGAATGCTGTGGATTTTCTAGCTCCCATTATTCGACAAAATTGTTATTTTATTAAGTCTGCAGTATTTTAGTTTTATTTAGTTTTTATACTATAGCTATGCAGGTTATGAATAGATTATTATTGTTAACTCTGAATAATCCATTCATTACAAAAATAATGTATGTGATTGTAAAATGTCAGGTGACTCCTTTCCATATTTGAATACCATTGCAATCTTCTCCATATTTGAATACCATTGCAATCTTCTCCATATTTGAATACCATTGCAATCTTCTCCATATTTGAATACCATTGCAATCTTCTCCATATTTGAATACCATTGCAATCTTCTCCATATTTGAATACCATTGCAATCTTCTCCATATTTGAATACCATTGCAATCTTCTCCATATTTGAATACCATTCCAATCTTCTCCATATTTGAATACCATTGCAATCTTCTCCATATTTGAATACCATTGCAATCTTCTCCATATTTGAATACCATTGCAGTCTTCTCCATATTTGAATACCATTGCAATCTTCTCCATATTTGAATACCATTGCAATCTTCTCCATATTTGAATACCATTGCAATCTTCTCCATATTTGAATACCATTGCAATCTTCTCCATATTTGAATACCATTGCAATCTTCTCCATATTTGAATACCATTGCAATCTTCTCCATATTTGAATACCATTCCAATCTTCTCCATATTTGAATACCATTGCAGTCTTCTCCATATTTGAATACCATTGCAATCTTCTCCATATTTGAATACCATTGCAGTCTTCTCCATATTTGAATACCATTGCAGTCTTCTCCATATTTGAATACCATTGCAATCTTCTCCATATTTGAATACCATTGCAGTCTTCTCCATATTTGAATACCATTGCAGTCTTCTCCATATTTGAATACCATTGCAGTCTTCTCCATATTTGAATACCATTAACTTTTGAGAGGAGAAATGAGGAAAGTGTTTCAAGCTCTAGCAAAATTAAGGGAAAATGTTATCAATTGTTCTCATTTTTTTTAGTAAAGTAGTGTGCATACTTCAAACTATAATTGTATGCAAAATTCCTAGCCAAGTAAAGAGACTCCAGTATTTTTGAACTACAAAGTCTAAATTTGACCCCTTTTGTCTTTCATTCTATATTGTAACATGTAATGAACTACTTTATAAATACTTTGAATTCTTTGTTTGAACTCTACAAACTTTGATATATAGTAATAATTAATGTAAGCTTTAAATATAAGAACTAATATGTGGGTATAGGGAGATATTAGAAATTTCTTTCCAATTTATTGTTTTCCACTCTAAAAGTCATAAACACAATCTATAAACTGTATCATAATAAGTGATATTAAATTTTCAATTTCATAAGACTCTTGTCAAGCTAAATTTGAAATGATGAATAATCTCTGTTTTTGTTTATGTTTATCAACTGTTTTATTTTTTTCAGATTCATTCATGGAGAATAGCTGACCAGTTGCTTCATGACAAGAAAGATTTAAAGTCTTGTTTCTTTGCTGCTCAAACTCTTAGGACAAAAGTTGCAGTGAGTTTCTATTTTCTTGTTAGTTATTCAATTAGTTGAATTAGTTATTCAATTAGTTGAATTAGTTATTCAATTAGTTGAATTAGTTATTCAATTAGTTGAATTAGTTATTCAATTAGTTGAATTAGTTATTCAATTAGTTGAATTAGTTATTCAATTAGTTGAATTAGTTATTCAATTAGTTGAATTAGTTATTCAATTAGTTGAATTAGTTATTCAATTAGTTGAATTAGTTATTCAATGTATAACTCTTGAATTTGAAATTGTTTTTGATTAAATTGTGTCTTCCAGTACTGAATAACCCTCTTTGTGAATTTTTAGTAACTTTTTTACCTTCAAAACTAAATCTTCAACTATCAGTTATTACTCTCTAACTCATTAGTTCCATAGAATATGCTCTATTTTTTTGATGAAGATAATATATACTTAATATATTTATTCCTCCCAGTATTTCTTTGGTGAACTACCAGAATCTGCTCATGAAAGCCTCCGTGACTCCATGATGGACCATTTGAGTCACATCACAGATGACACTTATAACGGCATTGTCACTCAGCTCTGTGTAGCTGTGGCTGATTTAGCTCTCCTTAGTTCATCCTGGCATGATCCTTTTAATGATCTGGTGTCACAATTTGGAATTAATGGAACTAGATGCAACCTCGTGCCACTTCTGGAGGTGTTGATAGCCATTCCCGAAGAGATGAACAGTCGGCAGCTAAAGTTGGGTCAGACTCGGAGGGAAGGAATGGTGATGTACTGCAAAACAAAAGTATCTCCTCTCATCACAATGCTGGTTAGTTTGTTACTATTTAGATTTTTCTTATGGTGATTTGGTTTGAATATTTGGGTAATTTTCATCAATGTTTTTCAGAATGCTATAATCTGTGATGACAATCTAAGAAAATTGCATGAGGTGAAAGTTTTGCGGTGTCTCTCCTCCTGGTTCAACCTTCAAACTAAGGACTGGGCTGAATTGGCTCAGACAAATCTCATGACTTACATGCTCTCTGTGGTGAAGAATCCTACCAGCTCTCCTGGGTAAGTGAACTAAGAGGATACAGATCTTATAGATGGTAGGGAAATCTTGAAATGTCCTTGAAGGAATGAATTAAATGTGCTCGAATCTGAAAGATCTAGTAAAGAGTCCTTTAAATTAATAAAAATTTTCCTTGAATTTTCCTAAAATTCTATTTTCGTTATATAAATGTTCTATAATAAATACTTCATTACAGTCATTAGCAAACTAGTTAATAGCTAGTTTGCTGGTAAGAAAATCTTCACCATAGAACAGAATATATGATTGGCTATCTACTCTATTGGAGTTTTTCCTTCCAACCATTTGAAGACTAAAAATTGAGAGTTTATCACTGCCCAATAGATAAACTGTTACTTTAAATTTAGTTTCAGAAATAAATGCACAATGTCAACAATGGTTATTGTTAGTACTATATGAATAATATGGTTATAGCTATTTGTTTTTATTCTAAATCTTTTCCCTCTTGCTTTAGGACACACGAGATAGCCACGGATTGCATTTGCTCTGCTATGATAATGTTAGGGGAAATGCATGTTCCGAAGCTATCCGATGTGTTGATATCCTCAGTACTGATGCTGGAGGAGCCTTTCCACATGGCAGTGGCCATGGAAGATCTGGGGGCTGTTACTAACTATGCTAGGTGAGTGATACTCTTTTTAAATCCAAAAGAAAAAGTTAAATAATGCTCCAGTTTCTTGGGGTATGAAATAATAAAGTTTAAGTTTCAAATAATTTAATGAAATGTGTAGTAAATTTACTGCATGGAATTTTTTGTATGAAATCATAATAATAGTTTTTAATTTACGAAATAGCTACCAACTAGCTATTTATCTAAATTTCATTCTCTAGCTATTGTGTCATAGTAACATGTTTTCTTTCAATAAATCGTTAGCTAATTCGTTAATTAGGCTATGTTCTATCATTTAAGTTTTTAGTTAGCTGCACCAAATTTTAAACTCTCGAGATACAATGATACTCTTCATGAAACTATATACACCAACATCCTATAATATTTTACAGGCAGGCCTCGCTTTAAGTACAACTCACTTTAGTAAAAGTTGTACTTATTTTGAGTCATGATTCAAAATAAGAACCGTTTGTAGACATAGAAAACGGAGACAATTTTTTGTGATTATTTCACGGTAACTAAAAAAAACACCAAAATTATAATCCAGATGAGGTTATTAGAAGCAATTGGTTCAGAAATTCAACATGTCCTATTTTAGGGTTAGTTCCGTGGTATTGCACTGTTCCATATTTTCGAACACGTGAAAATCTCTATATAATGATAATTATTTAACTTTAATTTCAATTGGTATCCATGATACCAATTAGAATAGAAGTTAAATAATAATAAATTATTATATTATTTTCTTTTCTGACGTGTCTGAAATTGTAGAACCAACCAATAACTTGGAACTTAGTACTCTACTACCAAAAACATTTGGTAGTAGGCATCAAATTTAACAAACAGCATAAAATTGCTGTTTGTTAGATGTAGCACAATAATTATAGAAATCTAAGTATCTCTTAATTACCCACCTGTACTGAGTGAGAGTTAAGCTATCGATGAATTTTAAAACCTTAAATAAATAAATGACTAAGCTTTTTCATCACAGTCACAAACAATGAAAGATCGACTGTATATTATTAATAATATGCTTATATACGTAGAACTTTAATAACTTACACAAATTTTCTTTCTATAACTCATAGAAAATGAGGGACATAATCAAGGAGTGACAATTATAAATTTCTTGTTAGTTTTATTCGCTTTAGTTACTGTTTGGTAACTAAACTGAGTCGTTATTTGGTAACTAAAGCGGGGGATGCCTGTATATACAAAGTTACTATGTATACAAATTTCACAGTACTGTAAGCTCAGAGGTTCTTAGGGAAAAATGATCATTTATGTAGGGAATTATTGAAAGAAAGATTAAACACAAATCTATTACAATCCATTATACTTCTCGTCCTGTTGACTGTGTAGCTGTGTAATTCTCTGCAAAATATTTGTGTGTCTGTGTTTGGTACTTGTCTCTCATTTTAAATTTCTCTTCCCCCAGAATGTTTGCAGAGTTGGGTGAATGTCTGGTGGAAGTGATGGTGAACACTCAGCCCCCACCAAACCCTGCCACGGACCAGGTGCTCAACCTACTGCTCATCTGTGTGGGACACCACGAATGGGAGGTCAGTGTAACTACTTGTGCCTGGCTGTCCTAGGTAGTCGTATAATATTTAGCTAACTTCAATTCTGAACTTGCGCATAAATAACTAGCTTATTATTTCTAGTGTAATTCTATTGTAATGCATAGCTATTCGCTACTATGCCTGTGATTAGTATTTATTTTATATTTTTTCATTCAACAATTTACTTGTTAAACTTGCTCAATTTCAGGCACATTATCAATAATTCAATTCCTAATTACTTAATCAATAAAGAGATGAAACTGGATCAAGTTTTCTAGAAACAATAATTAGCTACACATAAACCAGTATTACTTTTAAATTTATTGCTATACCACGCGTTATTTTACTAGCTATAGCAATTACATTTTTGTAACTCCTAATGTTTCTCTCTCCACTCTACAGGTGGCAGAGATCACTTTTAATTACTGGTACAAACTGTCAGAGTTTTTGTACCGAAAAGACAGTGAAGATCTGAACCTTGCCTTTGCACCACACATTGTGAGGCTTTTCGAGGCTCTCTACAGACACTGTCAGATCGATGTGGATCACGTGAGTACATTGCACTAAAAATTATGGTTATGCTATAACCATTTAATCCAGCTCCTTGTGTTGGGGTAACTAGCAATGTAGAATGTTTCTATTTAGACTTGCTAGTTCTTTACTGTGACAGTTCAACTTATAGGGTTGTTTTATCTGCTATACAGCGGCGAAGGCATGAGCTCTACGAAATTTTCATGAATAATTGTTTCATATGTGTATATATATATATAAATTTGACTAATTGAACTACGATTCCTAAAATAGATTTGCTTTACCGAGATATAAAACCATAATTCATCAGTTGTCATGGGATCGTGTGTGGACACGAACACTCAAATCTGTTTGATTCTAACTACTTGTTCAGTTTGACAAACAGTTTCATCAAGTGTTTGATAGTTGTACGAGGTGTAACTCGTATATTTTCCTCTTGATATACTAATCAAATAATTATCTTGTTAAATTTTGTTCAATTTAATAGAATATAAAGATTTTTTTTATTTTACAGGAAGGAGTTTTAATCGAGACTGATGACTTCTTTGAGTTCCGTGAGCGAGTACAGGAGTTGATAAAAGATGTGGTGTTCATTTGCCAATCTAAAAACTGTTTTGCCAAGATGGCTTCTCTGCTTGAACAGCCAGAGTCTCAGAAGTCCTGGCCCACACTAGAGTCAGCTCTGTTCATAATGCAGAGTGTGGCTAGGAACCTCATGCCGTGAGTCACTACTTTTGGAGTGTCCTTATGCTGAAGTTATAACCTCTATCATAGCTTTTAGTCCACATAACCATGTGGACTTGGAAACATAACCATTTCAATTTAACATTCGGTAGCTAGAAAAGTTATTTTGAAAATTTAAACTAGGGTAAGTTACGAATTATCGATCCGTTTCACATCGTCGGTCATGTAAGAAAAAATGATATAGCTAATAAGAATTATTTTTATTTATAGCTACCAATTAAAAAAAATATTATAGTTTTTTCTTATGACCTTAGTCCAAGATGTGAAACGCATCGACAGTTCGTAACTTACCCTAACTAATAAAGGAAGATACAGTGTAGACATATAGAGTAAGTGTTGATGTTCTGTTTCAGCAATGAGCACAACCCTACAGTAGTGCGAGTGGTGGAGTGTATCCTTACCCAGCCTGTGCCCCCCCTGCCCCAGAGTAATGGCACCTTTGACACCCCCAGTCACCCCCTGGTGCACATGCAAGTGGCTGTCACATCTTTGCAGGTGAGGAGGAGAGAAAACCCTATGGCATTATACACTTCTATAGACCCTGTAGCTAGCTAGCTATCACTCTAGTTTTCATATTCAGTCAGTTAATGGAGCAGTGCAGACAAATTAATTAATTTGGTTCAGAAAATAGTTATAAATTGGTTTTACTAGCTAGCTATATGAATTAGCTAGTACTAGCTATATGAATTAGCCAGTACTAGCTATATGAATTAGCTAGTACTAGCTATATGAATTAGCTAGTACTAGCTATATGAATTATTTGTGATATATATTCAAAATGAAATAATCTCTAGTGGTTTATTCACTGGTGCAGTGGTTTATTCACTGGTGCAGTGGTTTATTCACTGGTGCAGTGGTTTATTCACTGGTGCAGTGGTTTATTCACTGGTGCAGTGGTTTATTCACTGGTGCAGTGGTTTATTCACTGTGTGGTTTTTCTCTCTCATTCAAGTACTTAGCTCCTGTTCCTCTCTTTTCAGCTCCTTGCTGAGCTCAATGAGTGGTTGGTAGAGTACCCTAACTTCCTCCCACCCATCCTCGACTTCTGCACAGTGAGACTGCAGTGCCCTCTACTAGCCACCTATGCAGCTAAGGTGAGTACCTAGCGTGCCATTGTACCTAACCGTGCTGAATGTGTGGCGGAAAACTCGGATGTAATTTGTAGTCTCAACATGCTCTGATTGCAGAGTATTTATATATAATCTCTTTGGACATTCATTGTTTCTACTATTTTGATAAAGAGTCAGTTGAATGGTAAGAATATTACTATATTGTAAGTCTAATAACTAGTAAAAGAATTCCAAAGCGTAAATTTTAAATGGCTATTTATTTCTATAAAAAAGGAGATGATTTTATTGGCATATAGCTAGCTTGTTAATTCAATGTAACTGCCTAGCTTATACATCAAAATGATTATAACTTTGCTTGGTTGTTGCTCTTTCTTATTATAATTTGAAATGGCAATAGCTACTAGACAGGTATTTTAAGAATGCTCAGCCTTTTGATTTCTTGAATATAATAATTAATGGAAGTGCTCTTTTCAGGACCTCTTAATATTTTTCATCCTCTACAGGTTTTTTGTGTTACTTCTTCTTTAGCTTCAGTTAAGTGTAAAGAAAATATTGGTGTAAGCTGTCTTGTCCTAAATGTTAAAACACTCCTTATTTATCAACTGATTAGGAGAATCACTTTGTTTGCTCTTACTTCATAACTTGTGATGTTGATATGCTAACTACCACTAGATTTGATGAGGCTAGCATAGCTAGCTAGTTCTAAATGTTCGAGACACAATTAACATTTTTGATTTGTGCAGGTAGGATTCCTACCGCCCTCTGCACACCAAACTCCAACTTCAAAACACCTTCCACGTAGCTTCTGCCCTCCAAATATAGTCACCCTCTTAGTCTCTACATCAGACAACTCGCGTACAAGACCTCGTGTGTCGAACTTTTGCCTTATTAACTACTGCATCATTTCATAGTGTCTCATCTGCATAAAAACCGGAGTCTTAGACATAATCTGCACACAGTTTGGAGCATTAAATATGGAATAGGATATCATGGATTGAGTTATCACAGGATCTTTTGGTAACATCTTATGCTATAAAAAATAATGAAGCTCTTGATATCGATGATTCATATGCAATTCTGTCAATGCTAATACAATATCTTTATATCTTATTGTATATCAATTTCACCTACCAATTTATAATCTAATGTTTTTATGAATTTCATTCACCATGTTCTAGGATTAGCTAAGGAGTGTGCATTTTTCATTCAATTCAGTGTTACCAGATTTGATATCTAGTGGGTGACCTAACATAGATTCCTTTCACTCTAGATTATTTTATCGTTTTTTTTCAATCCACCTGTTGAAGCAAACTCCGAAATAAGTGGTTTCTTTTTTTGCAGACTCTTGACTCTGTGTGCAGCAGCTGTTACAAACACGTAGAACCTTACTTTGACGGACTCATGCAAATCGTGACCTCTTTGGATAGCTTCGTGATATCCAACTGGGCTGTAGTTGGTGAGTAGACTGTGAAGGGGATAGCTTTTTGTTGTAGCTATGGACTGTGATGGGATGTAGCTACTTGTTGTAGCTATGGACTGTGATGGGATGTAGCTACTTGTTGTAGCTATGGACTGTGATGGGATGTAGCTACTTGTTGTAGCTATGGACTGTGATGGGATGTAGCTACTTGTTGTAGCTATGGACTGTGATGGGATGTAGCTACTTGTTGTAGCTATGGACTGTGATGGGACGTAGCTACTTGTTGTGGCTATGGACTGTGATGGGTTAAAGCTACTTGTTGTAGCTATGGACTGTGATGGGATGTAGCTACTTGTTGTAGCTATGGACTGTGATGGGACGTAGCTACTTGTTGTGGCTATGGACTGTGATGGGTTAAAGCTACTTGTTGTAGCTATGGACTGTGATGGGTTAAAGCTACTTGTTGTAGCTATGGACTGTGATGGGATGTAGCTACTTGTTGTAGCTATGGACTGTGATGGGATGTAGCTACTTGTTGTAGCTATGGACTGTGATGGGATGTAGCTACTTGTTGTAACTATGGACTGTGATGGGATGTAGCTACTTGTTGTAGCTATGGACTGTGATGGGATGTAGCTACTTGTTGTAGCTATGGACTGTGATGGGGATAGCTACTTGTTGTAGCTATGGACTCTGATGGGATGTAGCTACTTGTTGTAGCTATGGACTGTGATGGGGATAGCTACTTGTTGTAGCTATGGACTGTGATGGGATGTAGCTACTTGTTGTAGCTATGGACTGTGATGGGATGTAGCTACTTGTTGTAGCTATGGACTGTGATGGGATGTAGCTACTTGTTGTAACTATGGACTGTGATGGGATGTAGCTACTTGTTGTAGCTATGGACTGTGATGGGATGTAGCTACTTGTTGTAGCTATGGACTGTGATGGGGATAGCTACTTGTTGTAGCTATGGACTCTGATGGGATGTAGCTACTTGTTGTAGCTATGGACTGTGATGGGGATAGCTACTTGTTGTAGCTATGGACTGTGATGGGATGTAGCTACTTGTTGTAGCTATGGACTGTGATGGGGATAGCTACTTGTTGTAGCTATGGACTGTGATGGGATGTAGCTACTTGTTGTAGCTATGGACTGTGATGGGATGTAGCTACTTGTTGTAGCTATGGACTGTGATGGGGATAGCTACTTGTTGTAGCTATGGACTGTGATGGGATGTAGCTACTTGTTGTAGCTAAGGACTGTGATGGGTTATAGCTACTTGTTGTAGCTATAGACTGTGATGGGATGTAGCTACTGTGGTAGCTATGGACTGTGATGGGTTAAAGCTACTTGTGGTAGAGACTGTTAGTTCTGTCTGTAGTCTATCAGCTATGTTGTTTGTGATTAGTTTTCTTTTCAAGATATCTTCTTATAACTCACTACATTGTTGTGCATTCATCATTAGCTACCTACTACTAGATTATTTTATACACTTGCCTTACGTTCAAATGTTTGTTGCTTGCTATAACCTACAAATACAGACTCTTTTTTGCTGACTGATTCACTTCATTGCTAGTGTTTTAAGTTCGTTTAGCAAGTGGCATAACATTAATGTAATTGACTGAGAATGATAAAGAGCTTAGCTACTAGTGGAAAGTAGGTTTTTGAAGTAGCTATCTACAAACTATTTTAAGGAACAGAGTAAGTTCAAAGTTATCAAACGGTTCCACACTTTTGATAAAAAAAATAGCTATATAGATTTACCCTTATTTTATTTTGTATCCATGATACCTGCAGGAATCATGGACGTAAATAAAGTAACTAGTTAAAGTTATATATTTTTCATATCTGATTGAAAATGTGTAACTATTCAATAAGTCTGAGCATACCCTACTCAGTCAAATAGCACTCACTGTGTTATATCCAAAATGTATTATTTATCATACCTTTCCATTGCAGGTTTCCTCAAGGCTGTCGCCAACATCCTCAACAGATTCTCAAATGATAAAATTAGGAGCAATATGGAGATCCTGTGTGGTCTGCAGATCAACAAACTGAACGCACTTCTGGAGGACAAGACTCCCAATGGGACCTCCATAGAAAGGGGCAGCAAGAAGGACCCCATCGTGTGGCTGGATAGACTCAGTGCCATCTTCAGACATGTCAGTCCCAAGGTAGAGCCCAATGGAGAGCACCCCTGTCAGGCCATAGTCATGAGCATGTGGCCCACCATCAAGAGTGAGTCATTCAACTAAAATGAGGCATAAGTAATCAACACATTGGAATAGAGTAGCTACTTCTTATTCTTAAAATAGTTGATAGTCTTTATTGATAATTTGTATCTAGCTACTTTATTAAAGTGTGATATCTAACTATTGAATAGATAACTCGGTAAAATTTCATATGAAGTATGGACCTTTGTTGTGTATGGATATTACCTTTAGCTATATACTATTAATAATAGCTTAACAATATGTACCAAATAGGTGATTTACTAATAGCTAATGTCTCTCTGATTGTTTTTCAGGTACCATGGACAAGTACTTCCATGACATCAGAGTAACAGAGCACTGCTGTCGCTACCTGCGCTTTGCTGTTCGCTGCGTCAAGAAACACAGCGCGCCCCTGCTACCTCATCTCGTGGAGACTGTGAGTAACTCTTAGTATTGTCTTTGTAAGGAACTTTTAACGAATTAATACACTCTTTTTACTGACTTCATAGTCAACTAACAATAGCTGACTATGTGTCGCTAACAATGTTAGGCTTTTAGCTACACATTAATTAACATTGCATTTGCCACGTACACTCTATCAAACGCTTTTAATTTTCATGTTGTCAAACACTAAATTAGCTATAGTTTGAAGAGATTCAACAGATCAACATGTTTGAATATGTTTGGTAAACAGGGAAATTGAAAACTAAGGTGATTATAATATGAAGGTGATTATTTGTAAGTCTTTTGACATAGCTACTTACAGTAATTTAATTTGAGTGAAATTTAGCTACCTTAAAAGAATTGATAGTGAAAAGTTTAACAGATATCATAAGAGCGTGTAGTTTGGGACACTAAAATATTTTTGACAGTGTACACCTTAGGTTATGTGTCGGCTAGTTGAAAAATATATATAGCTAGCTAGCTATATATTATTGGTTCCTGCAAATTATTTAGAGACTTTAATGGTAGCTAAAACTAAACGGAAGTTTTTCTTTAGATAATGACTCAAAGTATTCATGTTTAAGGTATTCACAGTAATATCGAATTTATCTTTAGGAAAGGCCTCATTTTAACCTCATTTTTTAATAATTTTCAAAGTAACTATAGCTACAAGCTTACTTTTATCCTGTGTTTTATCCCTTATAAAGTTAGCTACTCAATTATTTAACATATCATCTGAAAATTGTTAATATTTAAAAAACAAAAACTAATAGCAAAATAAAAGGGTATATACACAATATCAATAGTTAGTTACAAAAAGATGTAGCTAATAGGGAGTGGATAGGAAGGACCTCTGGATACGGTAGCTATACAGAATTTTTTTTCTCGAGACAGTAAATGGAATCTCTTTTTGTAATTTGCTATCGGCTACTGTGCGTTTACTGTTTACCCTAATTAGCTACTGATGTTTTATTATCTCGTCACTTATTTTTTTCAGATCGTGAAAATGTACTCAGGTTCAGGCCACTCCTGCTTCGTGTACCTTGGCAGCATCTTAACAGACGAGTATGGCACTGAGCCTTCCTGTGTTGGGGGCCTCATTTCAATGCTAGAGGCTTTCACACCAAAAACATTCGAGATGTTGTCTCAGCCCGGAGGCTTCAAGAACTGCCCTGACACAGTGGATGACTGGTTTAGACTTTGCACTAGGTTAGTATCATCGTCAGGGTAGATTTTCTAATTAGCAAACATTAATTCCAGCTCAGTACTAGGGGATTATTGTTCTTGTTCTTCATTTCACCACCATCGATTTACTACATTTTTAGTTTTAAATATGGAAGAGCAAAACTATACCGTCTTTGTGGAATATTTAAGTTTGAATTCTTTACTCAAAATGACCTGAGTGATCTAGATGTTGGTACAAGAATAATTTTTATTAATATAGACCCACGTCTCAGCTTTCTCCCCAGGGGTTCAATTTTTTCAATATAATTCAGGCAGCTAATGTCTAATTGTCTAAGCTTCAATTCTGGTCCGTTATCTTGACTTGGTTAAATTATTAAATATTTGACCAATTATTGGAATAAGAATATAATTTTAGAATCATAGATACCACATTGAAGGATGTAAGCACAAGTTTTTGCCATTTTTTACTAATTGTTCTTAACAACTTTAAAATGGATAACGTTTTTTATCACTCCTTTCAATTAATGAAATATGCAAAATTAATGTATAATCATTAATATTATCATTTATAGGGTTGCATACTTATAAAATACCAAAACAAATATTTTTTAAACTAAAAAAAGTTATCTTGTCCGTTATCTTTACTAGGTTAATTTCTGGTCCGTTATCTTTACTAGGTTAATTTCTGGTCCGTTAACTTTACTTGGTCCGTTTCTGGTCCGTTAACTTTACTTGGTCCGTCTAATTTATCATTTAATTATTTAATGATCTGCATGTGTATTCAACTAGATGAACTTTTCTATATGCTATTTATAGTTATTTCTGTTCCTTTTAAAGGGTCATCACATTGTCTCTATTACTCTCTTCTGCTTATTAATAACCTCTCTCTCTCTCTCTCTCCTGTCTCAGGTTCCTGCAAAGGTGCCCCATTCCTTTCTTGCAGTGTCCTGTGAGGGACACCATCGTGCAGTGTGGTCTGCAGGCTGTACTTCTAGACCACAAAGATGCTAATGCAGCAGTTCTTAAGTTCTTCCAGGTAAAGCAAGAACTCAAACTAATGGTTCTAAGAGTAGAAAAGTAAGGGTATTCTTCCGCCTCATTTTGGTAGCTTATAAAAATATCTTTTTACGCACCATAAAGTTAGCTTTAGTAATTGTTTTATTTTTAATTATATTTGATGTTGCAGTGACATTTAAAAATATCGTCCCGTAGCTAATACATAGCAAGCTACTCATTATTCTAATATCTATCTGTGAACTGTCCATAGCGTGGTATGCTGTAGCTACACCAATTATTACCTCCGAAAAATTATAAAGGTTATGTATTGATCGGCAATATTTACGTATCTTTAATCTTGTTACTCGCAAAGAAATTGCCTGAAATTTGGTGAAATGGTAAGTCATTATCCAGGAAACATTTAAATAGCCTCTGACTAACTGTTAATAACTTAATATCACTGTGTTTCTTTCAGGATCTCTGTTTGGTGGGTACCAAGAGAGATACAGAGCCTGACTACCCCATGAGGCGCCAACTGGTTGAGGAGGTGATGCACACCCACCTCACAACCTTGGTGGACAACCTCATCACTGGTGAGACATCTTAGATAGATAGGAAAACTTTGTCCGTCCTACCTAGTTTGAATGGACGCTAATGTTAGCTATTTGTTATTTCGATTTCATAAAACAGTAAATTAAATGTAGAAGTAGATTTTGTTTTCTTATCTTATTGCTAAATAATATAAATTGTTTATTTTAATATGTAGAAACGTATATAAGTTTTGCGTTGTCATATCTACAGATTTGTTATTCATTTAAATCCATATAGTCCGAAATTATCAAATTAGCTATCTTCTCAGTTTTGTAATGATACTCATTTTTTTTCCTGTCTAGCACCCATAATAATGTAGCTAAGAGATCTGAGATTTCATGGCTTTCAAGGTTTGGAGTTTTTTTTTCCATTTTTCAAGATAAGGAAAATAGAAATCAAGATAGCCAGGTAGTAAATAATAGTGTTCAACTGCATTCCCTGACAAATTTTCTCTCTATCTCTCTCAGCTGTGGTGTTCATTCTGCCCCCTTACATGCACCACGAAGTCGCAGAGACACTCTACCAGGTGAGTGAAGAGAACATACAACTAATATCTTGGAGATGCATAGCTATGAACACTAACACAGAGATGATGCGATTACAAAGAAATTGATGTGATTATATAGAAAGGAATATTTTTATTATGTATTAGGCTTTTCTTAATAATCGGTTCCATTTTTTAAAAATCAGGTCAATTTCTTAAAAATCAGTTCTACTTCTTAAGAATCAGTTTTACTTCTTAAGAATCAGTTCTACTTCTTAAGAATCAGTTCTACTTCTTAAGAATCAGTTCTACTTCTTAAGAATCAGGTCTATTTCTTAATAATCAGGTCTATTTCTTAATAATCAGGTCTATTTCTTAATAATCAGTTCTACTTCTTAAGAATCAGTTTTACTTCTTAAGAATCAGTTTTACTTCTTAAGAATCAGTTCTACTTCTTAAGAATCAGTTCTACTTCTTAAGAATCAGGTCTATTTCTTAATAATCAGGTCTATTTCTTAATAATCAGGTCTATTTCTTAATAATCAGGTCTACTTCTTAATAATCAGGTCTATTTCTTAATAATCAGGTCTATTTCTTAATAATCAGGTCTATTTTTTAATAATCAGGTCTATTTCTTAATTATCAGGTCTATTTCTTAATAATCAGGTCTATTTCTTAATAATCAGGTCTATTTCTTAATAATCAGTTCTACTTCTTAAGAATCAGTTCTACTTCTTAAGAATCACGTCTATTTCTTAATAATCAGGTCTATTTCTTAATAATCAGGTCTATTTCTTAATAATCAGGTCTATTTTTTAATAATCAGGTCTATTTTTTAATAATCAGGTCTATTTCTTAATAATCAGGTCTATTTCTTAATAATCAGGTCTATTTCTTAATAATCAGGTCTATTTCTTAATAATCAGGTCTATTTCTTAATAATCAGGTCTATTTCTTAATAATCAGGTCTATTTCTTAATAATCAGGTCTATTTCTTAATAATCAGGTCTATTTCTTAATAATCAGGTCTATTTCTTAATAATCAGGTCTATTTCTTAATAATCAGGTCTATTTCTTAATAATCAGTTCTACTTCTTAAGAATCAGTTCTACTTCTTAAGAATCAGTTCTACTTCTTAAGAATCAGTTCTACTTCTTAAGAATCAGGTCTACTTCTTAAGAATCAGGTCTATTTCTTAATAATCAGGTCTATTTCTTAATAATCAGGTCAATTTCTAATTTTCTTTCTTGATAATCAAATCTATTTCTTCGTGACTATTAAGAAATAAATGGTATTATATATATAATAGAACTCCTCTACTATTAACTTTTGATCTGTACAATAGTTACCCTTGAAAATTTTCTCTTTTAATTAGACATAGAAAATGGAAGAATATTGGATAAATTATAGAATCTAGTTATAAGGCAATGAAACCACTATAGATCCATTCCATTGCTAGTGTTAGTTCAGCTATTTATAATTATACTTCAGTAATAATATAACCTGCAAGAGAGAGCTATAAATTAATTAGCTATTTCATAGTTTAGGACGTGTATTTAAATCACTAACCCGTAAAAGTTCGTAACTCTGGAAGTTCACACCTCAGAAAGTCCGCAGTAGAGGAGTTTTACTTTAGTTCGTTTCTAACCTCATTTTTGTATAGATTCATAGAATAATACTCTGATTAGATATGAAATTGTGTCAGTCGTATTCAATATATATATATATATATATATATATATTTGTAATTTTTTATTAAATAGACGCAGGAAAAGCAAAATGTTAATAATCTTTTTTTGTTGCAGTGCATGTCGTTCGATCGAGCTAAGCTTGTTGTCGTACTGGATAAGAAACTGAAGGATCTTAGCAGAACGAACTCTACCGGCAGTATCGCCGTTACTGAAGAACAGGTGTCGCAGCTAAAACTCACCATCACAGGTAAGCCTATCACTGGTGATGTGTGGCCTATCACTGGTGATGTGTGGCCTATCACTGGTGATGTGTGGCCTATCACTGGTGATGTGTGGCCTATCACTGGTGATGTGTGGCCTATCACTGGTGATGTGTGGCCTATCACTGGTGATGTGTGGCCTATCACTGGTGATGTGTGGCCTATCACTTGTGATGTGTGGCCTATCACTGGTGATGTGTGGCCTATCACTGGTGATGTGTGGCCTATCACTGGTGATGTGTGGCCTATCACTGGTGATGTGTGGCCTATCACTTGTGATGTGTGGCCTATCACTGGTGATGTGTGGCCTATCACTGGTGATGTGTGGCCTATCACTGGTGATGTGTGGCCTATCACTGGTGATGTTTAGCCTATTAAAATTTCTAGAGCATTACTGTTTATCTATCATTACCACGTTGAATAATTTAATCACATTTTATATCCGTTCCAGGAGTAGCTAGCAACATATTTTCTAGTGTCAAAAGTAAACGGTTTTCACAATTTAATTATTAAGACTGTTTTTTGTTGTTGTTACAGGGGCACAGAGAAGCAAGGATATAACTAGATGTCTCATCGAATTCTCTAAGTTCTACACCTGATCATCTTGTACCTGTGGTGGTGTGTTGTATTTCTTAGTTTCTAATTTAAATTAAGCAGGTGATTTCTCTCATCACTCGTCCCTAAATTATGAACATAGTTATTGAAATGGAGTGTTAATTTTGGGTAACTTTTATCGGGCATTCTTAAGAAATTACATTAAGTTATTCCTGATATTACTTGATGTGTACAAACTGTATAGAGAATAGCTTAAAAATTGTAAATATCATGCAGGTAGATAATTTAGTTCATCTTTGGTAAATCTATTTTCTATTTCTTACTGTAAAGGAAAGTGTTTTAACCTTCAGTTGCTAGACACAATTCTGTTGATATTTTCAGCTGTACTTTTCAATGGGCCACAGAGCAGTGGCGAGACTTCAAATGCTTTAGTTTCAATAGCAACAGAATAAGTTCTTCACTGTCATTACGTTCAGACTTTACCTCAGTCTATGTGGTTTTTGTGTCTCTGCTTCCTCCCTTTATTTTTATTTAATAAAGGAACAATGCTCCCCATGTGAATGGAGTAAATTTAACATGGATTGGTGAAACTGTTCCTTCTATTTGCGAAACTTTATTGCCAATTTGAATTGTCTTGAGATGGTGTTCCCATATTCCAGTGTTCTTAATTTCAAACTATTGGCCTAGTTAAGTTACCTTCCATTTAACTTCAATAGTGTGTCCTCTATCGTTAGTTAATGAGTTTTAAGTTAATTATTATAAAGGGTTTTATGGGTTTTCCATTCTCAGTTTGTGTAATCTAAGTGTGGTGGTCTTTATATTACTTCCTATCTAATAATTGTAAGGTTGCTCGGTCCAAATTTTGGTGGTTTGGAATTTTGTTTCCTATTGTCGTGTCCGTTGTTCTAGTCGTATTTTGTGCCGTCGTTTCGCAATTCCTTTCAGGGATTACATATTTTGCTGATTTTTGTGTCACTATTTTTGGTGATGTTGATATTGTAAAAAAATCTGACTTGCAGTATTTCAATGATCAAAGTAACTTAGTTTCGATTCGCTCTTTAAAAGTTGCTGTTGTCATCTTGGTACATGTTAACCTCTTTTACATAAGTCAAATGGAAATAGAAATTGCAGTAAAGTTCACTCAATATTAACAAAAATTCGTATTTTCTCGAAATGTGCTCGTCAGAATTTTTTAAATTGTTCGATGTGTTTTAATCTGGCTTCATTTTGTTACATGTGAGAGTATGACATTATGTAGCGTGTCTCTCAGTGCAGCAAAGTGAAGAGGTTTTACTCATCTTGTTCTCTGGTCATCTTTTCGTACCTGGTTGTTTTCTCAGTCGGAGTTGTCCACTGGTCGCGTAGTTTTTAAGCTATCTCCTCTCGTCTAGTTTTAAGTGCATCTATTGGGTGCGTTTCTCCAGCTCCTCACGGTTGCTATATTGTTGCATTGGAAGGGAAGACTCCTCTTGATTTTATCCTTGTTGTTGTTGTTGAAGGTCGATGATAGTTCTGTGATATTAGATTGCTAGCAGATTATTTTTGATACTCTTAGGTCGTAAGTCCATTGTAAGGTATTTTGTTTGGTGTGACATTGACGTCACTTTCGATTGTTGTTATAATAAGAGGTTTGGAATCTCCTAATGATCAGTTAGTGAATTATATATATATTGACTTTTAGTCTCTATTTTTCAAATTACACTAATATTTCTAAGTCTCTGCTCGTTTGCTCCCATATCCTACCAGTCCACATGGGTATTATTTCTTCGAGTGTTCGTATCTGTTGGTCTGGCTCTGTCTTCCCTTCGTTCCAAAGGTTTGTTTGTTCGTTCGATTTTCATTTATATCTTAGTTGCTCACTGTATATTATTCTTGCTGTTTGTCATCAGATTTTTGAATTAGTAGTCTGGTCGTAAAGTAGCTCTGTAGCTAGACCGTGCAGTTCTTCTTTTCTATCAGTAAAATTTAAAATAAATTGTGTAATTTCTTTCTTTACTTTAAATTATCTTCATCCAATGTAACATATTAAATTATTGAAAGAAAATATGAATAATAAACGTATAATTATTGCATTCATTCTTTTTTTACACCTTTTACTCCTGCAACTAAATTTAGGTTCACTACATAGAGTTATGATAATCTACACTAAGAGTAGTCATAGAGTTATAATAAACTACACTAGAGAGAAGTAGTCATAGAGTTATAATAAACTACACTAGAGAGAAGTAGTCATAGAGTTATAATAAACTACACTAGAGAGAAGTATTGTTGCAGCGAAAACCTTATTTTGTTTCAGTTACTCCATTCAAATTGCCAGTTAAATGACCCCAAAATAAGGAATCATCCGTCCTGCAAGACGCGATATAATATAACCAATGATGAAAACTTAATTAACTAGACTAAAGTTTTAATTACCAGATGTGAATTAAATGCAGGGCGTGAATTTCAATATTTTTTTTAATTAACTCCTTGAAAATAAGCATTAAAATACATTCATTGTGAATTTGTGGTACGAACGCTGATTTATCTGGTTACTTTGATTGGTGGTATCATCGATACGAATTTAAAATTCATATTTCATGTATACTATTATTGACGAATTTAAATAAAATGTTTATTGTTTAGGAGTGGTCAGACCACAACACTTAAAAACACAATGAATTGAAATATAATATTTATTGTTTAGGAGTGGTCAGACCACAACACTAAAAAAACACAATGAATTTAAATATAATATTTATTGTTTAGGAGTGGTTAGACCACAACACTTAAAAACACAATGAATTGAAATATAATATTTATTGTTTAGGAGTGGTTAGACCACAACACTTAAAAACACAATGAATTGAAATATAATATTTATTGTTTAGGAGTGGTTAGACCACAACACTTAAAAACACAATGAATTGAAATATAATATTTATTGTTTAGGAGTGGTCAGACCACAACACTAAAAAAACACAATGAATTGAAATATAATATTTATTGTTTAGGAGTGGTTAGACCACAACACTTAAAAACACAATGAATTGAAATATGATATTTATTGTTTAGGAGTGGTCAGACCACAACACTTAAAAACACAATGAATTTAAATATAATATTTATTGTTTAGGAGTGGTCAGACCACAACACTTAAAAACACAATGAATTGAAATATAATATTTATTGTTTAGGAGTGGTCAGACCACAACACTTAAAAACACAATGAATTGAAATATAATATTTATTGTTTAGGAGTGGTCAGACCACAACACTTAAAAACACAATGAATTGAAATATAATATTTATTGTTTAGGAGTGGTCAGACCACAACACTTAAAAACACAATGAATTGAAATATAATATTTATTGTTTAGGAGTGGTCAGACCACAACACTAAAAAACACAATGAATTTAAATATAATATTTATTGTTTAGGTGTGGTTAGACCACAACACTAAAAGCTCACAATATATTTCCATAAGATATATCACTCCTTAACTTGACATTTAAATTGGCTGTTACTCGTTGGTGTGTTGAGTGCTATGAATTCTAATGAAAATTTATACATCGTCATTGCGCTTAAATAGTGCACAAACAAACTGATATATGAGATAAATGTGAATACATTACCAGATAAACTTATGTTTATAATTGAGAAATAATATGTGGTAAATGGTTAATTTTCCGTTGGTAAACTTCTCACTTATGAAAACAACTCTACTTCAATCATGAATCTTTGGAAAATAGAAATATAAATTTGATTAAAAAGATTCATACTCAACGAGATACCCATAATATTAGAGGTTATTTAAACTCTGTGTTGAAGGTTTTTTTTTCGAATGCTTGAAACCTAAAAAAACCTTCAACGCAGAGTTTAAATAACTTCTAATATTAGAAACAAAAATACAAACCTATTACCTAACTATCACATTCTGTCGATTTGGATTGCACAGTAATTAATAGGGTTGTGATAATATGCTTTTAGCATAATAAAATCTTGGTCATATATGAAATAAAGCATATTCCTATTATGAAGGATATAATCTTTTTTTTAAAGATATATTATTTTAATTCAAACTATATTTTTTTAATTCAAACTATATTCTTTTAATTAAATATATATTCTTTTTATTGAAAATTCATATTTTTTATTGAACCTTCATATTCTTTCAAAGTTTTCTATTCTTTTATTAAAGTTTTATGTTCTTATTATAAAAATTTATATTCTTTTCATGAATAAATAATATTTTTCAGGAAACTAATATATTTTCTGTTCAGAGATACTCCACGTATTAGCGCAAAATACCTACAATTATATGGTATCCGGCTGATTGGCCAAAAACGAATTTACCAAAACCAAATTCACCGAACCGGATTCTCCGAATACGAATTTGCCGAAACCCAAATTTGTCGATGTCAAAGTTGTTGATCAAAACATTGCACGTCAATGTTAATATAGGAGATATGGAATTAATTCAATAATTTCACCATCCACATAAAACCTTAATAAATATTTAGAACTAGTGCCTGAATACTGAAACTTTCAATGTTTTGATCAACACCAAAAGTTGTTGTTTCTCTAGTTCCCCTTTCAAATCCAGATGGCACCATAACGCTCTTTTAAAATATAAATTTGCTAAAGTGGTGTATTTTACAGTAGTATAATATCTTTGTTTAAACTTTCGAAGATTTCTATTGCACCGAAACATGAGATAGGCATTCAAATATGATTTATGTGACTTGCTAATATCCCTTATCATTGTCATCAATCGAACTACAGCAATTTTATGAATTGAGCATAAAATGCATATGTATAAGTATATTAAGCAGATCTCGGAGCATAAAAGAATAATATTTAGAGAATATGGAGAAAATTTTTCAGAGAATATAAAGCATATTTCTATAAGAATATTTTCAAAACCCTAGCAATTAATTAATATTACTTACTACAGAAACAGATTCAATAAGAAAATTTTAAAATTGAAATTGTTAGAGAAATGGAAAATATTAATTAATTTTAATAAAGATTGATCATACATTTAACTTGATTTTACATTCACTAAATTTACTGTATAATTTAAAGCTATTAAATAATGAGAATACCTAATTGAGTATTGGGTGTATTTCAGCTCCGGTCCTAGTCAAAGTTTGGAAAATCTAGAAGCATTTTCGTGGACGCTGTATTCTATTTTGTACAAAATTGTTTATATTCCTTTTTTCTCACACAAAATGGGGAAACAATCGAAAACTTGGTATTTTTCATAGCGGTGCACAGCTGTTGGTTTAGCGATAGGGAGCTGTGCGACCTCCATACCAAGCCAAATCAAATTTCATCACCGCAATGGATTGCTGCTTCAACGCCCGACACAGTTCCAGCAATCCTGTGTCCGCACATAAAACGCCTAACACTGCTTCACCAAAGTTTGTGCAACGTTTAATCACCTTCTGGGCAAAAGTGGTGAAGCAACGGAGGGGCCAGCGTTCAAGATTTAGCGTTGACCTAGCGGACCCAAACGTCCACGAACTTGTGTCTAATAGTTCCATGTTTTGATTGGGCATTGTTGGGGCAGTGGCGAACTTTGCCCCAAATTGACGCTCCTCACCGGTCGTAATATTTTCTGCAGTTCAAAACTTACGGAGCAGTAGGACTGAACATAAGCGGTGGTTGAGCGTATACGGCGTTTTCTGAATGGGGGCCAACTTCTAGAGAACGATAACAAGCTGTGATGAGTTTTTGTCCTCGCTTCAGGAATGCTCCAGCAAAGTTCCTATCAATTTTTAACAAAACTATCGATTTTTATCAAAAATCTATCAGATATTCTGTTAGATTCCATCTGCTCAGCTCCATAGTCAAAAGCAGTATACCGCTATACCAACTTTAAACCCCCAACGAGCCAACGCCCACACGCGTAGAACGCCGCTCCACAGATCATTGAATATAGGAAGATGTCGCACTACAGTATTTTCAATTTTCTAGCGACACTTGGTACCGGGATCGTCCGTACCGTGACGTATACTTGGAGTTGCCTCCGAATTACGATTGATACATTACTTATTTTTATTTATTCAAAAACGACATAAACAGAATGATATTGAACTTAATACGCTATTTAAAATCAAAATATTCATTTATGATATTAAACTGATAATAAAATTATATATTTTTAAGTAATATAATTATTTCTGTTCTGTACATGTTTTGTACGTGTGTTCAGTATGAATTTAGAGCCGCGGAGCGTCGGTTTATTTCTGATGCAACATCGTTAGCATGCGGACGTGCTCTGTATTCTATGACTAAATTTAATAATAATTGTATCTTTCATAAATATTAAACTAGTGAGAAATGGGCAATGTACGAAAATGTTCATTTATCAATAATTGTATCAATACATTTAAAGATCGGTTGTTTTTGTCCAGAAAGTGAGAAAACATGATTACAATCTGTGGTTAAAGACTTGCACAATGGCGTTGAGACTGAACAGTTAATGAGTCATTATTCAGAGCTAATAAGTAGGGTTGTGACAATATGCGTTTAAAATCATAGATCCTGGAAATATTATAGACGGAATGAATTAAAGTCTATTTAAACGTTTTAATTCAGCGGTATATTATAGTACTTGATACCATTTCATTTCGTTTCGTCTATGATATTCGTAAGATCTATGATTTTATCTGCATATTGTCACAACCCTACTAATAAGTCACTATTCAGTTTGCTCAAAATATTTTAGTTCCGACTTCGATTCTTGTTTTCTATTTATAATAAATATACGTTAAAATATTAAACTTAAATTAACTTTTTTTCCTGAAAATTAAAATTTACATTACTAATTTGTTTTCCCCTTATTGGTAGTAAAAAAAATGTAGCTCTGACCGTTTTATATATGTACATATACTCGTTTGTTAGTACGTTTGTAGTAAATATGTGACGCCACGGTACCCCAAGGTTCATAGACTATAACAGGTTAAACGAACGGGGAAAAAATTGCAATTGAGAAAACAACATTTTCTGTCTTCCTTCTTGAATATCTCTTAAACGACAGATTAAACCTGCGCGTGAGTCAGAATAGAATCCTTTAGAATTTAATAATCTATCGAATGGTATAAAAAATATTTCAAAGAAATGGTTATTACCACTGTTAAAGGAACAAAAAGCTAACTACTATTCACGTCGTTGTCCGTTGATTAATGGGCACTGGTCAACATTTTCATCCGCTTTAAATTACTGTAGATAAAAAAAATTAAAATAAGAACAAACGCAATATTGCAATAATAAAATAAGAAATGAACAATGTAAAATGTCAATTATTTGTAACATAAGTTTCATAGGTTTTAATCTAAAGAATAGGTTTTCATATAAAGAATTTGTAAACTCAGTTCTTAGTAACATTTCGTACTATTTCTATTCGTTTAACCTGTTATAGTCTATGAACCTTGATGGTACCCCTCTCTCTGATTGGCTGATACGCTTAATTGGCCACTAGCGTCCACGTAGCAGTTAAAACATCTTGCTATATTCAATGATCTGTGACTGAAGCACAGATCATTGAATATAGGAAGATGTTTCATTGCTAAGCAGGCTTACCGAACCTGGTACTATTGTACCAGATTTGGTACTTTTGTTGTCTCACTTTTTTTTTAAAGTACCAGATTAGTACTTTTTCCTCTCCCTAATAACCTCATTTTTCAAGAAAATTTTAAATTTTGACGAACAAAAAGTAAAAAAAACGATGAAATCGTGGAAATTTAAGGTTTTTGGTACTTTTGTGTCCAATCTAGTACTTTTTCAGTTTCTAATCTGGTACTATCAGCAAAATACTTTCGGCAGCCCTGCTGCTAAGTGGACGCTAGTGGCCAAATAATTACCAAACATATATTCGTTTGTTTGTACGTTTGTAATATGTGACGTCACGGTACCCCTCTCTCTGATTGGCTGACACGCTCTCAGTTAAATAATTATTTGGCCACTAGCGTCCACGTATTAGTGAAACATCTTCCTATATTCAATGATCTTTGGCCGCTCTAACAACTCTCGCGTTACCACGATTTGTTTTCCTTTTCGTGCGCGGTAACGTACGTTATAGAAATTCGGTTCAAACTCCTTCTTTTCAAGGAACGCTCCAACAAAGTTTGGGCTGTGTGACCTTGACTTTAGGTCTCGATAATGAAGCATATTTGGACATTTGTTATTCACGAAAATATGTTTATTATTAAGCTGTTAAATTTTGTCAGATCTGAAAAATTATTTTGAAAGGTATGATGATTTAAGATTATATTCATGGTTCTATTCATGAATTATATTCATGGTAGTTTCTGAAAGTTCAAAGTTAATAAAGTTTATGATAAATGTAATTAAATGTATGTATGGTGAATTGATAGGTCGTTCAGTTTCTAGTTGAATTTGTAAATAAAATAATTGTATTTAATATGTATTTGTTGCCTGGTCGATTTCTCTCCTTAGTTTCGTGTTCTGCCAGTGGTCAGAGTCTGTGCAGAAAGAACCAAGTTTTTCGGAGCAGTCTGTAGGCAACAGGTAAAGCTGATCCTTCTTCAGGGGCGACAAGGCCAAGGAAACACAGCCGTAACCTTCAGGATTGCTTGCAGTGGCTTCCATTGTCCTTCCGTCCTGCCAAGTCCAGATGCCAGACACGATTTCTAAGCCAATCCACAGCTGAACAAATCCTTTCTCTGCGAAGAACATTAAATTAGTAACACCTCAATGTTAGTAACTTTTTAAATGGATATTATGGGTAATTATAAGAATTTTGGACATATTTTTATAAACATATCAGAGAAGACATTAGGAAATGGTATTACCGTATAACGGTTCAAGGAAAACTGACATAGGGACAACTGCCATGCGACCAACGGCCATACGGACAACTGCCATGCGACAAACTGTCATGCGGACAATTGATATGCTATATAGTATGCGCATTGTAACTTTAATCTTTTGCATTGAATTTAATTTGATGTATGATATTATACTAACCTAAATATTTCATAAAATAAAGTTAATCGTGTAGACTGAAGTTGTGCACCAAGAACAAGAAGCATAAAAATTAATATTGATGGTAGATTCGGAATAACTACCAAAATAGGTATTCCAATTGCATTGAAACTCGGTTTACACACAGTGGAAGCTCTCTTGGAATTGTGAAAAATTGTAAAACGCCCAACATTGGAGGTTAAATTGTGTAAATGGGACTTTAATGAGCATTTGTTTAAAACTTTAATTCATTCTGTCCCTTTTCGAAACTATTCACTATATTTTTCAGTTGCTGGCTGTATGGTGTTGACACCATGCATAATGATGATATATTAGCACGAATATATTAGAATGCAATTACAAAATGTAGACTCAGTTTAGAATATCTATGACTTTCTACTTTTCCTGTTCAGATTGAAAAAAAAGGAATATTTGAAAATATTATAGGCATAAAGATCTTCACATATGATTTCCGATTAAAATCAGATTTTAAATCAATAGAAATTATATATGGGGAAGATGGTCAACAATGGGACAAAAACACAGAAAAATAAATATTTCTTTATAACATGAAATTAACTAGAATGCTATCACATATTCTATTGACTAGAAAAATTTAAAAACAAAAAAATTGTCCCATTGTATACCAGCACTGGTGAGCAAGACACGATGTTGAAGCACTTACGGATGCTAAATGTTGTCAAACTAAGTGTTAAAGAATGATCAAGACGTATCACTAAATCAGTGTATTAAAATAAATCCGATTGCAATCTAGAAAATTTGTTTAATTAACCTTTTTGGAAACAAAATTTCGATAATAATTTTTCCAGTAGGGTAAGGTGGGCATCAGTGGGCACAATGGGACAGTCAAAATAACACTTTCAGTATAAGGTAATTTTAGTCAATCGTCTAGGATAGTAATCTTCTATTAGCAGCTCACCATCTCGCATCACCGATAAATGTAATGTTGCGACGGTTGCACCGTAAAAGGAAAAATTCGTTTTCCAGGTGAGTCAAGTAAATTTTTTGCAAGGAATTAAAAATGTAATTAATGACTTATTTAAATCAGTCAGTGTTTCGTGTAACTCTTAAACTGAGGATATAGATCTATAGTTAGCGTACCTAGCTTCTATTTGTACAATCTCATTCAATTGATTAGTAATTTGCAATATTTCACAAAATGGCGCCATGGGGTTCTTTGGGACAGTAAAAACTGTCAAGACTGGGACAGTGTTCTACTGAACCCTAGTATGTTCCAATGAACTCGGTTTTGAACTTATTCAATCAGCTATATGTTACAGTTGCAAGATGCATCGATCCAGAACAAGGACAGATCGTGGGATGGCGTCATAAGCTGCTATGGGGGCAGCAATTAAACTTGTTATAAGTGGTACATCAATGAAAATGCAGAAGAGATCCTATCTCTCATAGCTAGCTGTTTCCCTAAGTCCCTTCTATATTTTTCCATCTCTCATCCCTGTTGCTTTCCCATATTGGCTGATATATTTCTACTAACCTCTCATCCAACCTACTACTACCACCACTACCCTATCCCCATCCGATGAAGACGAATTGGATTTGTCTGATCATTCTTCTGATGAAATCAACGATTATATTTTAACTGGACGAAGAAATAAGGACTTCCTGACTCTAGTAAATGAGCCAGTTATTGAAAACTATGACCTTGTTGAATTAAAAACAGAGCCAAAATCTTATTATGTAGGAATCATCACTGAAAAAAAAGATATGGATGATGATTTTGAGATATCATATTTAAGAAGACTATTCAATTCAGATCAAGTGGTTTTGCTTCGGTGAAGCTGAATGCCAAAAAGATGATCCTGTTGAAACCGATTAGGTGCTGAACCAGTAAGATGAAAACCTCCAATTTAAAATTTGATAATAACTTTGATTTTATATAAGTTAAGTTAATCGTCCCATTGTGCCCCAGAGCCTGTCTCAGTGTGCCCCACCAGTCACCACTAGGGTTACTTGGGACATTTATTATTGATTATTATTTTTTTCTCCAGTCAACGGAAAGAGTTACATTAATTTCAAAAGCATTATTTAATAGATGAGAGAATAAAGTATATTTTCATAATATATTTTTAATTCTCAAGCGGAAAATATATGTTTCACAGATGATTTGAAATAATTGTCCCATTGTTCCTCATCTTCCCCTACTGTAATTAAAAAGAGAGAGTACATCCAGCAAAGCCTTACCTCTTTGGTCAACACATCCGTTACATTCACAATGAGCCGCAGATCCTCCACACCATTCAGTTCCACAGCAATAATGTCCACTGAATACATCACACTTCTTCTCGTAACCTTCTTCAGATAGTCCATTGCACTTTGAGCCATGAAAGTACATACCTGGAAATTATAAATATAAATTACTAACATGTATTTAAAGAGAATAGGGAAGTGCGTAATTGGGGAGTACGCCAGGAATCCAAAGTAAAATGGATAAATATTCTCCCAAAACTCTATAAGGGTGTCTGCCTAATAACTGAATTTTGAGTTAAATGGAAAATTTCGTCTAGCTTCAACATTAGAAAATTTTAGATGGGAAATGAAGGAAAACAAACGAAAATATAGAAATAGATCACTCTATATATTGCATATTAGGAATAACCTAATGAAACATATTTATCTTAATTGAACTATACGAAGAAATAGAATACGAACGTCTTCCTTTTAGATAGAGATCGATCACGTCCTTGATGTGTTGATCATTTTCAGCAACGTACAAAGATGACCCGCTTGGACAAATGGACTTCGCTTCATCGAATTTTGTTTGGTTTTCTTCGGCATAGAAACAACCAAAGTTTTTGATTCTCACGAATTGAGAATTGCAAATATCTGCAATTATTGTTTGCATATTATAAGAGGAATAATATACTCGCGCAATAGATCAATCAACTTCTCGAATGCCAGTTTTCTTATTTCCTATAATTTTCCAATCTTAAAAATTTGTTGTTTTAAAATATCTATCTCGTTAGTAAACTCCAATGACTGTTCTCACCATTCAGAACCGTCTTTGAGTTGTCGTCTTCCACTAGTGAAATTTCATCAAGTATCTTATTCGTGAAAGAACACTCCACTTCTTCATCACTGATGGTTGTCGCAGAGTAACTTCTGCAGAATTCACTCATCGAGCATTCGTAACGACAGGCACCTGTTTCGAAATACATTAGCCTTATTAAGAAGCCAGAGCTTGAAATCTAATATAAATTATACTTCCTTTAGTAGTTTAGTAATAGCATTTATAGGAAGACATCCAAAGCTGTTTATTTATATTATTAATAATCGAAAAACTTTTGAAATTAGCTTCCGAGGAATATTTTCAATCCTTGTTCTTTCTTTACATTTTTTTGAAGAAAGCAAAATATGCTGTAAAATAATTAATAGAAATAATTTTTTCGGAACAATTATATATTTTAGATTTTTTGAATGTGTACTGTACTTACAATCTTATTACACTATATAAAATAAAATAATATGAATACTGTTTTTTAACAACAATAAGCCTTGTATAATAGCTAAAGTTACTGTATACAGTATATGTATAAGTATAACGTCATTGTTGTTGTCGACCCTTCTCTGGCCTGACACTGGTCAGAGGGCCAGTCTCACCAACATTCAGCTCCCACCCAAGTTGCGCACCTCAGTCGGACATCAACTCTTCACCTCTACAGGGTTGAGCCAGAGGTCCACTGCGAACATGTCTGTCCTGACGTGTGTGCATGTGGACACGTGTTGTGTGGTGTTGTGGTACATGGAACTGTGTTGATGGATGTGGTATCCGGCGGATTGACCGAAAACGAATTTGCCGAAACCAAATTTATGGAAACAAAATTCACTGAAACCAAATTCGCCGAAACCTAATTTCGGCGAAACACAAGCTCCACACAATGTTTTTTTCAATTAAATTGAATTTTGTTTTCGGAAAAATTCGTCTTTCGGGAAATTTGTCTTTCGGCTAATCCATAATTCGTCAAATTCCTTTTCGGTAAACTTGTATTCGGAGAATTCGGTTCAGCGAATTAGTTTTCGGTAAAGTTGGTCTGGCAAACTCGTTTCCTGAAAATCAGCCTAGGACCCGTTGGATATATTTTTTTGTAGAGATTCGTGTACTATGGGTGATTTATTTGTGCGTGGTTGGGATAGTAGACTGCGTGTGTGTTTTTGGTAGTTTTTGTTCGGTGTGGTTGGAGTATTTTATTTATTGGTCTGGTATTTATGTGTTGTCGGAGACAAGCACCAAGTGGCGTTAGAAAATGATGAGATCATGCGGTGCAAATCGCAACAAAACTCCCTGCCTATTCAGAGCATTTTCCTCCCTGTGTTCAACACTCTCATTTCAAATTGAGTAAGTTCTTTATCTATACTTTTTCTTTGAATTTAGCTATAGTTTAGTAACCGACTGGTAGCGTGAACTGCTAAAGGTACTAATGTATCACTATCATTATACTGTATCATATATGGTAAACTTTTCATAAAATTTAAAGGAAAATATGTGATAGAGTAGACGAGCTATAATTCGGACATCAAATTTAAATGTCCTATGTCGTTTAAGTATAATATCAAATCAAAACAAGCATGTTAAAGCATTATTCTTTCAATATATTTATGTATAAATTAATAAACATTTATTTTTCTGTCGACATTGATAGTCTGATGCAAAGGCTTATGGAACTGTATACTACAATAAAGAATCCCACGAATGTCTACATGGGGCATTTTATTCATTTCTTCAAGAAAGTTAGTTTTAGGGTTTTGAATACTTGTTCTGAAGTGACCAAAATTTGATCGAAAATTGATAGATGAAGCCTTATTTTCTTTACGTTCACAAAATGTCGGATTCTGTTCGTAAATAAGCTATAGCTTATCTATACTAATTTCTAAACAGTTTCTATAATTATAATTTTTAATATTACACGAAGATTAAACATTCTGTACGCAATATTCATTTTACAATATTAAATTAAAAATTAAATAATCTTCAATAAATATAATTATTTACATTAGCAATTTATGTAATTTACATAATTATTTTGATTCCATTAAAGAACAAATTGGCAAATAAATATATTGCTCAATTAATTTGACCCCCCCCCTCCCCCCCTAGGATCGAGTAAATGAAACAACAACAATGATAGGATTGAGGTCTGGTAATGAAGAGGAACACTCTTTCATGAGAATGAACTACCGAACGTAGTTACCTAACCATTAAACATTTATTATACATTAATATAATTATTCATTAACAATAAATTCGTAACGGTAAATATATAACAGCCCGAATACTTACATTGTTTTGCTCTTGTCGTCTTTTGGTAGACGTCAGTCGAGTTTATTTTCCGTCTTACGAATGCTCTGTCACTTCTAGCTGCGAGAACGCATTGCCAGTTGAAAATGACTAATGTTAGTACGAAGAAAGTTAGAAGATTCATCGTACCTGCGGAAAATTCGCCCACTGATGAGAAAATGTTACAAACAAAAATGTTTTCATCCAGTTATTTATTTATTTATTTAAACATAATGTTTCCCAACAATGAATGTAAGAGAGCCGGGATTACTCTCTCACACTGACTACTTGACAAAAACAAATAATTTATACAGAAGAAACATTAAGGCCCGATAAGCTAAATGCTTTTAGGGCATTTCGAAAGAATTTACTTTCGAATGAATTTGTTTCTATTCTCTCTTGTTAAAGAGTCTATGGCCTACTTAACTTTAGCCAAGTGGGAAATGGAGTCCTAAACGATTTGTTTAGTGAATAAATTATTGCAATGTGATCTTTACATGAATTAACCGGTGACTAGACGTTTCGTACCTGAACGTTTGTTACTAGGACGTTTCGTTACCGGACGTTTCGTTACTAGGACATTTCGTGTTTCAGGAAGAACGTTTTATTTCTAGTGCAAACAATAATTTATACGAATCCGATATTATAAATCTACACTGGTAAAGCTGTTTTAGCAGCTACTTCTACTTTAAATTATAGGGTTAGCATATATTTTATTTTTCGGCTAAGTATCTTGGTCATATATTGATTATAACACTGGGTAACAAAAATATATTTTTCGAAAATCGTCCAGGATTTTCCAGCTGAATTAGACTAATTTTGATCCTCTGAGTCCGAAAATTACCTTGGTTTTGCTCAATCAGGTCAGAAATTTTTACTGCAGAAATTAAAAAATAAATCGATTTCATGTAAAAAAAATTCTGCGATAATTCATAGTATAAGTAAAAGAATGAGTGTTACGTGACACAAAATTTTAGAGTTAACGGCGTAAATCTGCGTTTCTTCGATACCCGTGTGTGAGAAGCTGTTGGGTGGTCTCTCTTCTGCGACCAGCGTTAGTCCGCCATCATGACTGCATCCCACATTCACTGGTACCTCTCCTCCATTTGAATGCAGCTACTAAAGACTCTTTAGAGAAACATGTTAACGTTGTAATTCGATATATTCTTCTAGAAAAATATGATTGAAATTAAATCCCCTGATATTAGCATATGTATAGCTCATCTGGAAGGGCTATGGCTGTATCTCAAAAAGTTGACCTGATAGAGCAAAATGAATGTGATATTCACACTCAGAACATCAAATTTAGTCTAAATCAGTTAGGAAACCCATGACGATTTTTGGCTGTTACCCGGTGTAATCAGAGGTATTAAAATTAACAATCCTTTCTTGATTTCTTTGATTAGTAAAGATCCTTAATCATTAATTTACTATCACCACTTTATTTAGAAGTAATTTTACTTCTAAATAATTTTACAGCTCCCTTTTATTTTTGGAGGGTAAATAAGTGAAGCGTGATAACAGAAAAAAATTGTTGCTAATTCAGGTATCTTTGGTATTGTTTCAATTCAATATTAATAAATCAATTAATACTAATAAATATTCAAATTAATTTCAAATAAATAAATAAATTTTGAATAAATAAATTTAATTTTTAATAATGAAATTAATTTCAAATAATTGAATTAATTTTAAATATTTATTATTAATAAATTAATTAATTAATATTAATAAATAAGTTAATTGATATTAATAAATGAGTTAATTAATATAAATAAATAAATTAATTAATATTAATAAATTAATTAATTAATATTAATAAATTAATTAATTAATATTAATAAATAAATTAATTAATATTTATAAATTAATTAATTAATACTGATAAATAAATAAATAAATTAATAATGATAATTAATTAATCAATAACAATAGATACGGATATTTTAACTGATTTACACTTCTTTAAGATTTGATAAAATTGTAGTTCCACCTATACAAGTATACAGTCATCAGTTTGAAATTTTATAAAGGACTTTGAAGGAAGGATTATTACAGAAGGGATTTCTAATTCACCTATCACCAAAGTTAAAGGACGCAGGAAAGCTACTCCGTGAAAATGCAATCACTTAGTAATAGTAACGCGAACAATGGTGACTGCACTTAAGCATAGGTAGTGGGAACAGAAAATGATGTCCACGAGTCTACCTATAAATTAGGAACTTAATACCACCGATTCTGGTAAAATCATACACTGAGCTTCTGATGTTTCTTGACAAATTTCTTTGTTCGATAATTTGTTTAAGAGTTTGATTTTCGTGCGATTTTAATATATTAACGCATATTGATTAATACCAACCACATGCTTAGTAACATTTATTATCGGTGTTGTCATGGCTTAATTATTTATAATTAAGTAATTACAATAGTGTTGTTCATTTGCAAACCAGTGTGGTTGGCGTTGTTTATGAACTAAGTTTATTAAATTTTTGCTCGTAGGCTTCATTTACTATCACCTCTTCATTTCCCTCTACCATCCGTAAGTGCAGCTAACGGTGCTTGCCTCCTTTCGTTCTCCATTCTTTGATGAGTTTCTGTTTTCACTCAATACCTTTCTCTGTTCATAAGCCTACACCTGTTCCATGGGAGTTGGGGACTTCGTGAATGAAACCATTTTTCTGTCTGTTATACCCCTTATCAAATTATTTCATTAATTAAATTTGAGCTTATTGTTGTGAGTTTATTAAGATTTGTTCTGTATTTTCAAATGTAACTGGATTAGATGCAATATTTTATTTTCTATTATTTCAATTTTAATTTATCATACGCATTCCTGTACAGTTACATAATTATTCTCTATCAAGATGGGGAAACTAAAAAAACCCTCAACGCCATAGGTTCCATCAAACTGACAGTATATTCATATAAGTATATAATACTAATTGTATACTTATACTAATTTCCCGTATAACAATCTTTCAAACATGTAAGTGTGTTTCAATTTATTTCGATTGAAATGTAATTTATTTGTAAAAGTTATTTCGTCACCAATTAATTCTTTTATCCTAATATTTTAACTCTTATATGATACTAATATAGTTTTTACCTTACAAATTCGATTCTTTGTTTTCGAGTCACCCTATACAATGGGAACACCCTATATTGTTTTCGAGCCACCTATAGAATCTCTTCTCGGTAGATTTTAATGTTAACTTATTTCAGTAAATAAATTATTCTTCATTAAATTATTCAATCTGGATTCGAATTAAATAGTAATAATAAAATTGAATCCACTACTAAATAGAACTCTAATATCCTATTGAGCACAGCTTTAATATCGGCTAAATAGAACTAAACATATAGTACATTCAAGTCTGTAAATTTGGTAGATGACTTTTTCTTTTCCACACATTGTAATTGTATAGCTGCCAATAAAAAAATTAAGATCTATGAATTTAAATGTCTAAATCTAGGTCATTACTCATTAGTTATAGTTTAACCTTAAATATGCATATTTCAAAACTATCTATGATCTAGGTCAATAGTTATAGATTTATAGAAGAAAATTTCAAAAATAAAAATTGCAATATTTAGGTGTTGCACATTTGCTAATAATTAGGAAAATTGAGGAAATTTTAGCATCATACACAATTATTCGAAATACTACAAAACTTCTACGATTGTCTACATTGGACAGTTGGCAGATCAGAATCTCAAAGGGACAAGGTTAATTGGATTTCTGATTCTCAAGTCCATACATTTTTATAGATGATTGAAAAATAAATACTATCTTCAATTTCTGTTCCTTTAAAATAAATCTCAAATCCAAGAATTTTGTGATTAAATTAAGATTATGAAATTGGTGGTCTAACTTTACATCGTAACAAAAGCCAAAATAAATACAAGGAACTTTAAGAAGCAGTCATAATGGAAAGTGGCTCAATGAATAAAGTCACCAGCTATCAGTTGGTGACTGAGCTCATGGATACAGAAAATCTACTATAAAAATAGGATAAAAATGACACTAGCACCGGTGGCTTCACTTACGAATTGAAGAGGAAAATGAAGATGTGATAGTTTTAAGCATACGGCTCCACCTAACACAAAATTGTAAGACCTACTAGTTGAAGAGCATAACCCTAGCGCTATACTATAAAACTGCAAGTAGTGTTACAAATAATAAATACGATACAATTTACGAGCTGTGCACAGCCCGACTAGTGATATAGTTCATGAATGATGTATATCTGAAATAAAAACAAGTTTGAGGATTAAATTGTGAATATTAAAATATTACAAACAGAATCTTTGGTAAATTTTACCATACACTACATCGCTTAAATCATGACAACTGTATTTTTGATAGATTTGCAGGATTTCGATCATTTTACGATATTCCGTTAGGTTCAGAGGTGTAATATAGTTTGATCGAAAGAATTATTCTTATTTGTTTAAGATATCCTGCCTTTGATAGTCTCTTAGTTTTATTGAGCTATTGCTATTGAGTGCTAGGAGTTGTAAAATATAATATACGATTCTACGAATTTAATTTATTTGATTTCGAAAGAATTGATAAAGAATTTGAAACTTACTCACCAAAAAAATTCATTAAAGTATATGTTTGAATATTAATAAACAACATAATTTAATTGATACCATCCTTGAATATTCAGCAAAACTCACTAATTGGTATCTTTATTGTCATTTACTATTAACTTATTGGCATCTTTTCTAGTTACTACAAAAAGGCGGGGCTTATCCGAAGCAACGGTGCCAAATCTCAAAATATTGACTGAAAAATCCACGGTTTTTGTAATTAATATTCTAACTGTATTCATAATTTGTTTCCCTGATAATACTTTTTAAAATTACATTAAATTTGATTTCGCACTTCGCTAATAGATACTATTATAATTATATTAACCCCGCCCTTCGCAATTATACAGGGTGTCCAAAAAAAAAACGATACCCAACTTTCGAAGGCTGTAATTCAAAAACTATTAGACTTACAAAAAGATGGAAAATCACATTTTGTTTCTCAACAATTTTTCCATTTCTGTACAAAATTTCAGCTGAATTTATTGAAACGTTTTCTATGAGCAGTATTTTTAGTGACAGATACTGAAAACCTGTTTGCGCACTTTTGTTTGCAGCAGGATCAAACAAAAGTAAAAGTGTTATGCACACAGGAGCACCGTCATGTATCCACCAGGTTCAATTGATTCTGTTTCATGTGTTTCTCAAAGTCTGAGAATGATCCTGTTATTTATTAGAACAAGGTATCCAACTTCATTTAAAAGATTTTTTGTGAAAATAAGGACCGACGACACGTCCATTGCCACCAAATCCCATCCACACAGACCATTTCTCTTTCGAAATTCCTACGTCAAAGTTGAGATTAGGAGTTTGATTCTTTGGTCCATATGTGCGAACTTTGTGATTATTTAATTTAACATTCAAATGAAAAGCGTCTTGTCTCAACGTGAACCTCATTATCATCCAAAAATTGAACATTTATTTGCAAAAACAATCGAGAAAAATTCATCTGCCGAGGAAGATCGGAATCGAGGAATTTGTTCCGCTCGTGAAAAGATGCCCTTTAAATCGAAATTTACAATTCTGTTGAATGTAGATTTAGTAAAGTTTAATTCACTTTTTCTTTCAGAAATATTTCACTGGATGTGTACAAAGTTTTACTGTAAGTGCGCAAACAAGTATTTAGTTTTTATCACTTAAAATTATATTATTATTGTTAAAGAAAATGAAGGACACACCGAAAGAAAAATTAAATTAAAGAGGAGGAAAAATTCGATTATTTTTATATTTCAGTAGCATTTTAACAAATGTTTTTATGATTTTTCTTAATGTATTTTTTAATAAACCATTTTTAAAACTGTGAAAAGTTATAAAAAACATGGCTTAAATATAAAAAAATTCGAAGTTTAACAAAAGTGCGCAAACAGTTTTTCAGTGTCGGTCACTAAAAATACTGCTAATAGAAAACTATTTGATAAATTCAGCTGAAATTTTGTACAGAGATAGGGAAAAAGTTGATAAACAAAATGTGATTTTCCAATTTGTTGTAAGTCTAATTGTATATTTTGAATTACAGTCTTTAAAACTTGGGTATCGTTTTTTTTGGGACACCCTGTATACTATTGACACAATAGTAACCCCGCCCTACGCTATTAGATACTATTGACACTATAGTAACCCCGCCCTACGCTATTAGATACTATTGACACTATAGTAACCCCGCCCTACGCTATTAGATACTATTGACACTATAGTAACCCCGCCCTACGCTATTAGATACTATTGACACTATAGTAACCCATCCCTACGCTATTAGATACTATTGACACTATAGTAACCCCGCCCTACGCTATTATATACTATTGGCACTATAGTAACCCAGCCCTACGCTATTAGATACTATTGACACTATAGTAACCCCGCCCTACGCTATTAGATACTATTGACACTATAGTAACCCCGCCCTACGCTATTAGATACTTCTATCACTATAATATTCCCCTATCTTAACTCTATTAGTTACTATAATAATTCATACAATAATTCAGCGTGTTATATGGAAACATCAATAAAATGAATATTTACATATTTTCTTATTTTTCTGACTTTTATTTTGAAGCATCTCTTTGTAAAGGTCTTCTCCATTCTATTTTTTTATTACTCTTCATAATAAATAAGGTTACTGATTAAAAAATTGCAAACCATTTCAAATTTGGTTCTATATTTTATATTATAACATGTAATAATTTTAATTTCGGTTATTTTTGTGATTTCACTTCTAACCTCAGAATTTCAAGCGAAGAAAATGGATCCATTGAATCTTGAAAAATTCAAAACTATAGTAAAGCTTTTAGACATATTATAAATGGCTACCTACAATGTATCTATAAATACCATTATCCTAAAAAACTTTAGGTACCAAAAAGTGAACATATACTCATAATTAGCATTAAAATTACGATAATACGTGATAAGTTAGAATGAAGCCTTGTTCTTCTGTTGAATCTTAGAAAGAGTGAAAGTGGAATGTGAATATTTCTAATATAATTAATTATGATCAGAATACTTAATCGATTTCTTTTCTGTTTACTGTTATATGTTAAATTACCTTTGCTCTACAAATTTAAAGCAATTTAAGATTTTTTAAAATTTAGATTGGAGAGGACCAAGGTACCCAAGTCATAGTGTACAAGTAAGTAGATTCAATTCAAACTCTTTCTTGGTTTACCTTCTCTTTATCACTTCTTAACTAAACTGTTCTAGCTCTACTCACTGCATGTATGGAGATTTTAAAGAGAATAATGGTCACAATTTCATAAGAATCCTAACATATAGAGAATCAAAGTTAATAGAATAAACTAAAATATAATCGCCTCAATTTATTTACTCACACGAACATTTGCGTACCATTCAGCTCATAATATATTAATCAATGAATGAACTGTTCAAATAGAGCATTCATGTGATATATTGTCGAGCGAATATTAATTATTCGTATCCATTCTGTGAATAAAATCTAATTAAACTGAATTTGTTATTGATAGGTTCCCATGACAATAAGAAATAGTTACAAAGAAATAAAACATGATACAAACAATGTAGAAAAGTTTAATAATATCGAGATTCGAGTTATTAATTGATACTGAAACATATTTTAGGAATATTCGTATTCCGAAAATAATACTAATAAGAAATCAGATATTTTGTTAGTGACAATTCTACTGATAATTGCGTCGTTTTTTATTAAAGGCACAGTTCCCATGATATGTACGATCATTTTTGATACTTGGATCCACTTAAACACTTTCGAAATTAGGCTAGAAAGCAATGACCATAGATATTTTTAACTTATCTACCTGCACTACAATTAGACATATAGACTCTACCTAACAAGCTGAAATATATTGACTATCCCGTACACGGCTGCTCAACATTAACTTTGCTGACCTATAAAACTATATGAAATTAGGTATTCTAACCTAGTTGGTTCTTGGCGTCACCGGGAACGTTCACTAAATCTAGTGTACCTTTATTGTACCCCGGTGCTATAAATAATAGAATTCATTGTTTTTACTGAGTCATAATAATTATCCCAGCAAATATAGCAAGAGAAGAAAAATTGAATTAAGAAAAGAGACTAGCTAAAAAAACTATTAAAAGTAAAATAAAGGATCATATATTGGCGTCCAAACACTGCTTGAATACTGAACTCCAGTACACCATACGGTCCTAAAGCAATGAAAGAAGAAAAAGAAATTGAACTCAAATGTCTTAGGCTAAAGGAAATAAAGAATACTTTGTAGTTTTTATCATTATATCTTATGCATAAAGAACACATTTCCTATATGAATTTGACATTACTATTACTATATAAATTTGTATTCCGTTAATTCCGTATCATTTTTCTAATTTCATATATCTAACTGTAAATATTAAATATTGATATATATATGGCGGTGTCCGGAAAACTGCCGAATCGGAAAACTGCCAGGCGAAAAACTGTCAGTCGCTTACTGGCAATTTATGTATTTTCAGAAATATTTGAAATATTATTTAGTTATAAACACATTCTAAGAACATTTTAACTTGTAAAAATAACGGCGTTGGCCATTCGTTAAGGGAACATTTATTTCGTTTAGCGTTGACATTCAAGCTACTTTATCAAACACACAGAAAACCAAACTTTAGTACACACTAAGAAATTATAACTATCATTATTAACTTATTTGTTAATCAGGTACATTTTAAAAACTTGTTAAGTTACGTATATAGACATTTTTACAGTATCATATACAGAGTGGTCCAAAAAAGCACATTTATTTATTTTGCATCCCGAAGTTGTGTTTTACATTTTTTTCAAAAAATTTCAGGTGACACGTAGACAACAGGCCTGGCCCGCGCAAAAAACGGATATTCCCAAAACCTTCTCGGAATATTCCCAAGGAATATTCCATGATGATCTTTTTTTGATATTCAGGGATTGCAATTTTTTGACACTTTTATGGAATAGTCCCATAAATCACAAGGGAAAATCTAGGGAATCACGGAGACGAAGTTCAATGGAATAATGAAGGAATGCCAATGGAATGAGACATCCAAAGTAAGAGGGAATATTGAGGGAATACCTATGGAATGAGTCATCCAAAGTAAGAGGGAATATTGAAGGAATAGCTATGGAATGAGACATCCAAAGTAAGAGGGAATATTGAAGGAATACCTATGGAATGAGTCATCCAAAGTAAGAGGGAATATTGAAGGAATACCTATGGAATGAGACATCCAAATTAAGAGGGAATATTGAAGGAATACCTATGTAATAAGACAACTAAAGGAAGAGGGAATATTGAAGGAATACCTATGGAATGTGACATCCAAATTGAGAGGGAATATTGAAGGAATACCTATGGAATAAGACAACTAAAGGAAGAGGGAATATTTAAGGATTACCTATGGAATAGGTCATCCAAAGGAAGAAGGAATATTGAAGGATTAACAATGGAATAAAACAATCAGAAGAAGAGGCCACGATGAAGGAATATCAATGGAATAGGTAATTCAAAAGAAGGGAATAAATGAAATTAAGTAACTTAGAATACAAGTGGCCGTGTAACACTGATCACTTGAGTGCATAACTCAATTGTCACATGGCTACACACCAAGAAGTGTACCGTGAACAAATAACTTCGTATAAAAAATCTACGAATATTAAAACTTTAATTACAGAACACATTATTTAAATATAGGTATTATCTAGGCCCCTTTGTATTGGTATGGAATGAAAGAAACTAAACATACGTCAATCAATTTATTAAAATATCAAATAGCACAAGATTTAGTAAGGGCTTAAATTAATTAAACATAAATTAATTCCTGTGCAACTTTTTTACATGTTATAAAGGCTCAATCTATTTAGCTGTCAGTAATTTTCACCCGATATTTCTCACTTATTCTATAGCGCTATGGTTGTACTTTTCACTTGCAAAGTTTTCAATTTTTATTAAGAAAGGCTCACAGGTTACTATCACCTTCTCATTTTCCTCTTCCATCTGTTAATGCAGTCAACACTCAACAGTGCTATCGTCTCTTTTTGCAAAATTATTGACCACTTCAATCGATTGGTGGTAGCGTAGCTTACTATGTGCCACTTTCCTGTGTGACAACTATATAGTACAAAGTCTTTTGTATTTGGTTCTTTACTTAACGTGGAGCAAATTTATTCAATCGAGCAATTAATTTTGTCATTAATCTTAAATTCCTTCATATTCTCTACAATGAACTTATGAAGTGAATATAGTGGTGTCAGTGCAGCTATAGTTTTAGATCACGCGCTTCATACTATATAGTACACACAATGAAATGAGAGACATGTCTCTGGATTTGTAACTTCTTAGCCAACCACAGTGGTACCTACGGAGAAATAAAACGATTAGTCATCATTTATCAATTACCTGTATTCAATTAGTTAATCCATAAAAGAAATAAAAACCTAAGTGAAATTATTCTTTCAAATTCTAAAAGATTTAAATGTAGATCTTAAAGGGAATACAGATTTAGATAGGAAAAAAGTTTTTGAGAAACAATATGGGTCAAAAAATTAAAAAAAATCAAATATAAGTAAAACAAGAATGGGCTCATGAACGAAGAAAAGCTACTATGAATATTATTAACACTGAAAATCATTATTGGTACTTTTAAAATTTTACTATTAAACTATAGTCAGTAACTTACAGAAGCTAGAGAATATGTATTGTTTAACCTAGGTTATAGCTAAATATTAATAAACATTTCATAATATAAGTATACATTGAATAGTTATAGGTCTACAAACTAAAAATAGTACGGTAAGTATAGCTAGGGTAAGTAGGGTCACGCAGGTAAATTACGGCACTTTAATTTTTAATTGCAGCCCTCTCAAGAGAGTCTAAAAACATTCTGAACCGAAATTACATTAAAATATTGCATATCTATCAAAAGAAGCGCAGTGCATGCTATAATTTGTTTATCTAAGTTTTTAACGTGTGTTTTGAAGCTATGATGTGCATGTTGATAGAGGGTGTAGGTCATAAGCCCCCCCCGGTCAAGAGCAGCCCCGGTCATAAGCCCCCCCGGTCAAGAGCCCCCCCGGTCATAAGCCCCCCTAGGTCATAAGCCCCCCCGGTCATGAGCCCCCCTGTTTTTAAATCCTTATTTACCTATATTATTTAATCCTTATTGACACTTTTGTAGTTCATTACTGATTAGACATAAAATATATGTATATCGGGGGGAGTGCCGCCCCCCGAACCCCCCTGCCAGGTCATTAAAAAATCATGAAATGTGCAGTACAACAATCTAGCGGATACAACAAACTACATTAGCAACTCTCAGTTATTTCTATCTAAGCAGTTCTTCATTTGTTTAACTAGGTAAATAAGGATTAAAAAACATGGAGGGGGGGGGGCTCGTGACCGGGGGGGCTTATGACCGGGGGGGCTCGTGACCGGGGGGGCTCATGACCGGGGGGGCTCTTGACCGGGGGGGGGGGGGGGCTCTTGACCGTACCCCGTTGATAGAGGCCGCAGTTAGTTAGTGTACCGCAATTTACCTACTTGACCCTACTCTTATTCCGTTATCACCACATATCAATACTTAACTTTAAACTAAAATTTTAAATAGTTGAGTGATAACTGCTGTTGATAAAATATAAACAATGATGTACATTCGTTAAACATTTGCAATCACAATACTAACCTCTTTTTTCTTGAATTGACACTAACTTAACTACTGTCTCTTATAGCCCGTGTATAACGTCTGAACTGCACTGCTGCAAGGCGAAAACTAAATTGGATAAAAATAATTTTGGGTACCTGATTCGCAACTTTTACTTGATTCAGATTTCATAAAAACGAATTAAGTAACTTTTGTAGGTACTATTTATTTCCAATAGGGAGCCAGCGTTTAGTTTGCTCATCCGAAACTCTATTTATTTAACTCGATATTTTTAATTCACTAGGTGGTTTAGTATCTGCTTAAGAACAAAATGCCATATCGATGACGTTTTGAAATACAAGAGGCTGGAAGAAGCAACCAGAAAGGAAAGTGAATTTTAAAAATAGTCTCATCAGAAGTCAGTGACAATGCTCATGGATGCAGAAAAGCTATGTGAAGGAGCTTTGTATGAACGGAAGATGAAAATGGAAGCACATACCTAACACAAAAATCTAACACCTCATAGACATAGTTGAAGAGCTTAAACTATTGCGCTACCCTTTAAAACTACAAGTAGCGTTAAAAATTATATAGATGATAAAAATTAGAAGGGAACATATGAAATCCAAATTACAACAGTTCATCTCACAAACCCACGTTTCTTAGTTTTCAAATTAGACAACCAAATTCTAAGGAAATAGAAAAATTCATCGTTCGATTCCATTGACATTCCTTTGTTGTTTGAAATGCATACTTTAAATTTCCCATCTTCCAGGAACATTCCTTCATATAAACACAATGGGATATATTCCTTATCAAAAATATTGAAATAGTTCCAGGGATATTCAAAAGTATTTCTTAGGAAGTAAAATTTTTCATTCGATTCCTGTTACATTCCGTCATTGTTTAACTAAGAATACTGTAGGTCCCAAATATTCCAGGGATATTCCTTCGTTTTATTTTTGGGAATACTATTATACGTAACTAGCTTGATAATTCATGGGATATTTATGGGATATTCAGAATGGAATACTATCAAAAATATGTATTCCAAAAATATTCAAACTTGTTTCGCATGGAATACTATAGAAGTATGATATTACCTGAATATCCTAGGATGATATCTGACCGAATACTGTAACTCTCCAATATTCCTGGAATATTCCCTCGTAAAAGAATTTGAATATTATCCAATATTATTGTTACAGGAATATCCCTTTTTCATCAAAATGTGAGTGCAGACTATGAGGGAATATTGTAGATATTAAGGGAATATCCCAGGCATAAAACCTTCTTGCCCGGGGGGAGATTCTTTTGACATCAACATGGATCCAGCTGGAGGCTATTCTACGTATACGCAGCAGCGGATGAAAATCATCAAATCGTACTTTGCCACAAAATCGGTTCTTCTGACTCTCGGCAATGAGGAGATATTTGGAAGGATCAATGTACCTGGTAGGACAATTCAACGGTTGGTTGACAAATTTAAGGAGATAGGAAGTGTGGCAGATACACATGAAGGCCACAGTAAACGATATCCTTCAGCCATCATTACCGGGAATATTCAGATTTGTGGATATTGAGAACAACAACAACAAAATCTACCAGAAGCTTCTTCCTTAGATTTCACTTGAAAAAACTACTGAATATATATATTGTATATTTTTTTTTTACAAAAACAACAATGTTCCGTCCAATGTGAGTCCAAAATATATTTTGATACATTATTTTTACCTGAGTAGGTGATACTAATCCGGTTAGTTGATAGTTAGGAAACGTTTAATTCATTCAAATAATTTTAGCTATTTATTTCAATGTTAAACTAGCAGAGTGTAGGATAGTTTCTTTGGTAAAGCTTCGACTGAGATCGTCGAAACTTTACTTCCCCGTCTTTTGTTTTATTAAATATTATCAATTGTATAAAAATTTTGGTATAGGTATCCTAGTTAACTATAGCTTTGTTATAATGCAGGAGTCTTGTCGTATGTTCTTTTGTGTTTTTTTGGCATTTGGCATAAATGGCAACATTTTTACTTTTATTTCATTTGTACAAAGTCAAAATTGAAAAAAGAATCCTAACTTATAATATATTTTTATGCTGAATAACAAGTTTACTATACATCTATATTAAATTGTATGATCAAGTAAGTCAATCCAAGTATTTCTATTTAATTTCCAATTTAATATATTTATTTATTTCATTTATCAATGAAACGATATTTTTAATATTTAATTAAAAAGCAGAAGGGAAGAATATCCTCTACGGTATCAGTATAATCTTAAGTGCACCTTTACCGTGTCTTGTGCTTATGATTTAGTTAATTTTTAACTAATAAGGATATGGAAATTAGAACTATATTTCTGTGAAGCATTTTTGTGCAGCTTCTATCTGTGTGTTATCGATAACGAAATTTTAATGGCGTAAAGTTTTAATTTCTTGTATTCTCCTTAAAAATCTATTTAGAGTAATGATATGTACTCAATCTTGGTTTACTAAATTATCGGTAATCACAGTTTTTAACTTCTTAATAACTGCAGTTTTTTTAAATAATTTCCTCTCTATTTTGAAAATGTAAAATAAATTTTGATGTTCCCCTTACCACGTGTTTATTGTCAATAGAAATTGAATACAAGGGACTCTTTAGAAGCTGTCAAAAAAGAAAGTCGCATCCATGAACAAAGTAATACAATAATGAATGCAGAAAACTCGGACTTCCTTTACATATTTTTTTAATTATTTGGTTATAAACACATACTAAGAACATTGTAAATTATGAATATACTTCTCTCGCTTGTTATTAAAGAATTGAGGGGACATTATCTTTTACCTAGTATACAAAACAAATGAAATATTTAAATATAGACAAATCTATTTGGAAAATATTTCAAGTATTATCACGGAAAGAATAAACGAGGTCACTTTAAATTTTAGATGCAAAAACCGTGGATTAGTGTGATTTCATTTGAACACCCACATTAGATGTTTCAATATTACCAACCAAAATGTCCCAAACTTTCCTAATGCTATAGTTCAGGTAAATAATTATTAGCAACTATTTACTTTATTTTAACATTCTTATACTTATTTGGTATTGAGTAACCAAAATAAAATGGTGATAATACTCTAATTATTACTGGAGAACTCAAATCAATAATTATAATTAATATTAATAGAAATGTTAAGCTAATTGTAAAACAGTAAGATTTAATGCCACCAACCTTCTTTAATCAAAGATAATTCACTAATTGGTATCTTAATAGTAATCACTTGGTATCTTTTCTAAATACTACAAGAAGGCGGACCTTATCCTATGGAACGGTGTCAAATCTCAAAATTTTGACAGAAAACTCCACGTTTTTTGGATCTAAAATTTAAAGTGAAAAAAAAAAATTCTTAAAAAATACAGAGAAATTTATTATAGGGAAGTAGTGTAGTTTCTTTCTTTCCAGAATGGATCTAATCTAATCACCTAAACCAAGGGTTCCCAACCTTTTGGCACTCACGACCCATTTCCTAAAAGTTTGAAAGCCATGTGACCCCCCTTACTTAGGACTTATTATCAACAGCTCAATTTTCCTTAAATTAAGATAACTAGAATAGATGACCGGCACTCGTAGAGCGCATACCTTTGCAACCACTTTTAAATGACCTTGGCCATCTAGAAATCCTTGAGTTATAAATGACCTTGGCCTTTGACCCATTCGCTCACAATATCCATTCAAATAGTTGCTGGACATTGACCAATCGTCTCACCAAACTTCAGGCAATTTGTTTGAATACTTTTTGAGTTATGCGAGTAACAATGTTTGAAATAAATAAATAAATTCACAAAGGTAACTAGAAAAGGCGTTCGTAGAGTGCATGCCTTTGCCGCCGCTTCAATCGATTTTGTTATTTGATCCGATCGCTCCAAAATTTAATCAAATGTTTCATAGATAATGACCAATCGACCCTCCAAATTTCAGGCAATTTGATTAGATACTTAAAGTTATGCGCATAAAAAAAGATTACCATTAATTTATGATAGATAGCAAGATTACAAATAAATAAATAAATCTAAACACAGCCTCTGCAATTTGGCGGAGGTAAGAAATGTAGATCAAAACATAGTCTTACATGCAATTGTGTGAAGATGAATATTTCAGAATCTTGCAATTATTCATTTACTAATTAAATCAAATTACAACAACCTGAATAAACCAAAAGAACATATGTTCCTTAAAGTAACATAGACATAGGCGTGTACAGCTATCAAATCTAGCTTGTGTGATAGGGGAGAACCGGGAGCATTCGGACAGTTTTTGTTAAAAACTGAATAATTCGTAAACTAATTCTAATTTTAGTATTTGAAGATTACTGTATGTAGATAAATCATGTTACTTCAATTTGTATTGGGACTGTTTTACAGTTTAAACCTTCTTTCGAAAGTTATAAGACAAAATGTAAGAGAGATTCAAGTGTACGAATGCTCCTTCCTAAAGGGAGACTTCGGACAAGCGGTGAGGATGATTCGGACACCATAAAAATGTTTAAAACATTGGAATTTTTTTAATTAAACGATAGGATTGAATTCGGATCTAATAACTTAATTGAAATAAACCATAATAACTTGTTATCCGCAGTAATAATCCATCTTATTTGAAATTTCATCATAATAATATTATTGTAATGATTAAACATTTTCTCCAACAAAATATAGATAGCCCATGAGTAATCACTGTGAGATTATCCTTATATTTAATAGCTAAATATCAAAAACAAATTGTATAACTATTTACTTTTACTTTGGGTTTAACTATTTCCTTTTTCTTGGAATTCACCAAAATTAATAAATTACATCTTAAATTAGTCCTCGAATGTTTTAAAGTACAGTCCATAAGTGTAGATCTTGCTGCACTTCCAATTTCTGCAGCTTTTCTGACAGATAAACCTTTTTGGAATTCATCAAATGTTTTTCAACTATCTTCTTTATTAAGGCATCTATCAGTTTTACATTTATAATGAAAAGGCATGAATACGATCGTCAAACTGTCAAATAAAGACACTAATATTAAAAGTTGCAAACTTATTTTACATATAAACAAATGCTATGTCAATTAAAATAATTAACTTCAAATTCAGAATGTCCTGTTTTATAAGAATTATTTTAATAAATCGTAATGGTGGACTGAAGCGGATACATAGGGAAGGTTCGGACACCGTCCAAACCAACCTACACAGAATTGTGTCCGATTCATCCCAAATTACAATTCAAAATTAAAAACATCACCATTCACCATTTTCTCTAATTTCATTTGTATTATTTTTTTAACACACCATACATAACATAAAATATTTATTTAATTCATACCTTTGAGATTGAGAATTATTTTCGTATTCATATAGTCCACACACGATCTAATTGAATCACGAAAAATTACATCAATATTGAAGAAAACAGTAAATGACCCCTCGGTTTCTATCTAAAAGAGTGAACGCAGCCAATACATCAATGTAGATGATCTACATGTACATTGTACGGTTCGTACATTAAAACTGTTATATAACTAGCATTATAGCAAAGAAAATTACGAGTTGGCTGGTAATTTTGATGGTTGAATTATCAATGTGAGCTAAATAAGTCCATGTTCTCACATCAATTCAATGCAACCAATTTTAGTTAGTGAGTTATTGCCATTAGTGATTTAGCTATTATAGAGAACAATTCTAAATTCAGATCGGTCATACTTGTAATTAGTCTTTAAATCATATTATCATTGACCTAATTGATGGTCTATCACAGAGTTAACACATCTACCACTTTTAAACTACTCTACCTTTTGTGCTCAGCAGCGAGTTCTATTGATTGTAATAGCACATGTGATATACATTACCTTTTCTTAACCTTGTGATGATTCACAAGATGTTTTCAGTCTTTAACCACCATAGTTTTTATCAGCAAAGTGAAATAATCACAATTTTCGAATAATGATTTTGATTGTATTTGTAAATGTACTTGGTAAAGTTTATCATATTATTCATGATTTTATAAATGAATTTAACCAATTTAACAATAACAATTTTTGTCATTTTTTAAATTATTTTGTTTTGATTCAATGATTTAATAAATAAAAAAATGATCCAGCTCGTATAGTTAAATGGTTTAGCTGCTTAGCCTATACTGATCCGTTTATACTGAACTGTGTGTATACAGGATGCCCCCTTAACCTGATCAACATCCAAATAACTTTTTAAATTGTTTTAATTCAATGAGGCTAATATTTCCTATCATTTTTCTGCAAATCCTATGCAATTTGAGGGGATTTATTTTTATTTGATATATTATGAAGATTTTCATAATCAATACTCTACAATAGTCGTTTTACTTCAACATTAGTCCAAAGTAAATTAATCTCCTCCTTTTATTCTGAAATTCAACATAATAGATATAATAAATCAAACATTAAATATTTCTGTAAGGTTATATGAATAGAAAAATTGATTATAGAAACGTTTATATCCTTAGTAAATAACATAATTATATAAACGAAAGCAGAGTGTTTGTTTATAATATTCAAATTGTAAATTATAACAAAGAGTGTACAATCTTTCTATACATCGTCAGTTTAGTGTGTCATATAATTTTAGTGCACAGGGTATTAAAAACATTTTTCCTGGAGCGTGGGAAGAACCTTTAAGTATACTCTTAAGGCGTACACACGCAGCTTTTTTAAGTCTTTCCACCAGACTTTTTGCTAAGCTCCTCCTATTTTTCCCACGAGAATATAAGAAGAAACGATATAAATCGTATAATTATTAGTTGGTATCCATGATACCTGCAGGTGTCTTGAAACCACAGTAGACTAATGTTGAAGTAAATCGACTATTGTAGAGTATTCATTATGAAAATCTTCAAAATATAAAAATCAAAAATATTTCCTATCAAATTGCATAGGATTTGCAGCAAATGATAGGAAATATAAGCCTCATTGAATTATATTCTCGTGGGAAAAGTAGGAGGAGCTTAGCAAAAAGTCTGGTGGAAAGACTTAAAAAACCCTTCGTGTGTACGGCCCTTTAAACTATAAGGAATAGAACTTGATGCTTGATGCCAAAGAATTATATAGATTTATAAATTTTTAGTTATAAATATCTAATACAGTTTAGAACATTCTTTGTTTATGTGAAGAATGTTATTTATCACGACAGTAAACTTTTCTCAAAATTGTTTGTACTTTAGTTAGTGTGTTGCCGATAATTTGCCTGATTTCTTCTGAAAATTCCGTGGAGTGAAACAAATGGTTATTTGATTCCATTGATATAAAAACAAACTTCTTTGATAGATTTGACACCTTATTTTAGAGAACGTACATTTCTTCATCTATGTGAATTTTAGTTTCAATCAAATACTATTGATTGATCAATATGTAATTCTTCTGATGTTATAGGGTTAGATGATACTCAGCCGATAGAACACTGAACAGTTTATTTAGTTAGCATGATGTATATCCAATTATCCACTATGTGATATATCCCATCACACAATAAGTATTAAACTGGTGAATATAATACCTGCGTGCAAGTGCTATTGATCTTCTAAAAGCGTGATATTGGGTAGTACTAAATATAATACTACTCCAATGTCCAATATTAGGAGCTTTTGAGTGAAATTATTTTGTTACAACGAATTGTGCAAGTACGTTACTGATTAATAAATAATTAGTACTATTAGTCTAAATACAGTTATAAGTACATACTACATGCTAACATATAATATAAACCTTTGAAGTTGTTAATGAGAATGTTCATTAACTGATAATAGTTTTATTTGAAAAGCTAATTAGTCAAACGTTAACATCTTCTCCGTCTATATTTTCTGCATGGAATACTATCAGAATTATTTCTTGTTTTCTTTTTCTGCATTGTTTTAAGTCGTTAATTATCTGTGTATCAAGCAGATAAAAAGAGAAATCAAGAACAAGCAGATCAAGAGGTCAAAAGTGCTGTTTTTCTTTTTCTGATTGATAGCAAATTATTGAGTGTTTAAAAATGATCATTGATTTATAATGTATGACAATATACTCATATATTTATTTATTGTATTAACGATCTGAAAGTGAAAGATTAATAGGTCCTACGATTATATCCCATATGTTGCTCATTCTGCTTATGTTAATTGTTTTTGTAAATGGAATATATTTTAATCACTTAATGCCTGCTCAATTTCTGTCTTCAGTTTCGTGTTCTGCCAGTGGTCAGAGTCGGTGCAGAGAGAACCAAGTTTTTTTCCGCAGTCTGTAGGCAGCAGGTAAAGCTGATCCTTCTTCAAGGGCGTCAGGGCCAAGGAAACACAACCGTAACCTTCAGGATTGCTTGCAGTGGCTTCCATTGTCCTTCCATCCTGCCAAGTCCAGATGCCAGACACGATTTCTAAGCCAATCCACAGCTGAACGAATCCTGTTTCTGTGAAGTAAATGTACAGGGTGTTTTTTTATTTGTCTCAATTCTAAACTTCAATTACTTTGGATGCAAAACTTTGTCCAATAACTTTGGACAAACTTGGTCTGAATCGATTCCATATTGTTTGGGGTTTTATTTGGTTTATAAAACCCTTACTCATATTTACGTTTGAATCCACTATATTACTTCCTAAAATTTAGGCTGCAAACTGACTCCTAAAGTTATTGAAAATGTTTTCTAAAGAGGTTAAAGCTAGCTTCGTCTTATTTTCGGATGAAGCAGTCTTTAATCTCGATGAAGGAATCAATGTCCACAATTCTTCACTTTGACTAATTTTGAGAAATCGTTGCACTCTTTGATCGGTGGTATGGGCTGGAAAAATAAATTCCGGTGTTAATGGCCCATTCTTGTTTGATGAAATGTTGACAGTAACTCTTGTTTGAATATGTTGAAGGAAAAGTTCTTCCCAGAATTTTGTCTTTTTATCATATGGATCGGAGCTTATTTTTATGCAGGTTTTAGCACCCCTCACTGACAAAAGGATGTCATGACATGGCTACAAAAAAAGGTCCCGGGCAGGTGAATTGCACGAGGAAGACCTTAACATTACTTGTCCTCCTCGCTCACCTGACTTGACTTTGGTGGACTTTTCATTTGGGGCTTTAACAAAGAAATCATTCATAAGGAGAACTATGAATTTTTGAATCAGATGGAAGCCGCCATTACCTTAGCGTTTAATCTGGTTTCAAAGGAAATTATCTCTAGCCATGGTTAACATGCCAAATTAAAATTATGTGACCATAAACGTCATTTTTTATATCATTAACACTAAATATTATGTACTCTATTGAGACCAAGTTTGTCTGAATAGCCCAATTAGATGCAAAGTTATTCAAGCTTAGAATCTGTACTTATTTAGTAACACCTCAATGTTAGTAACTCTTAATGTATAGAAATGAAGCTTTGTAGAATTTTTTTGGGAGACATCAAGAAATATCAGCACAGTAATTGACGGAAATAAATTCCTCATCTCTTAAATATTTGACAACATGTCTTTTCTTTTTTACTTTGAGGTGTTTATGAAAATATATTTGTAATTTACTTCAAATTTCGCAGTGTCTAGTAAACGTGATTGGAGTTTAAATCCAATATTAGGTATTCAAAGGTGGCAAAAACTTCTTTACTGAAATTGTATAAGGCTACTTTAAACTATGATAGAATATATTTTTTTCTGTATTCCTTTTTCTTATCAATTACATTACAATACTGGATGGATTCAACGATGTACAAAAACATGAATTGTTAAATTAAATATATTGTTTCAAATAATACCCAAAGTTGAATATACAGGGTGGCCCAGCCAAGTGTGAACTAAAATTATAATTAAATTTGTAAGTTTTTCCCGACTACTGAATAACCAGTTATTATTTTAGTTCTAGATTACTAATCATCTAATAATTTTCAGAAAAGTGATTTTGGAAACTTATAATGATAATATCGGAATATATTGCCGAAAGGGACTGTCGGCCTCGGATTTTTATCGGGACATAAAAGGAACATGAGAGTCGCTTGGGTGGTAAAAAGGGTCAGAGAGACTGGTAGCTCAAGAGCACCTCAAATAGGTCTTTAAGAACGAAAAACTCGTCAAGAATATCAGAGAATAATTGAGATGAAATCGTGGAAGAATCACTAGAGGACTTTCTAAAGAGCCACATGTTAGTCTGTCAATCACCCAGAGAGTGCTGTTGAAGGATCTTGGGATCAAGCCCAACAAATTTACCAAGAGACTGAGTGAGCTCATTGACGGCACGCAGCCATAAGTTTTCTGGATGTTTTCTCCGTTAAAAACCATTAACAACAACCAAAAAGATCGGATTTAGATTGAATCCCAATATTCAGTGTCTGTTGAATGCTGAACTTCATTCAGAAGACAAAAATCTGCTTCAATAATAATTTGTACAGTGGTGAACTCCATCGGTCTCAAAAACTTCTTTGATTTTCATTCATGCTGCTATGAAAATTTACCAACATGTTTATCTGAAGATGTTAAAGGATAAAGTTGTTCTTTTGATGATGTAGGTCACTCCAAATGAAAGAATTATGCTGCATCAGGATGGAACAACCTCTCACACAGTCAGATTATTTCAGTACTGGTGAAAACCCATTTCAAGCTGTTTTGACCTCGATCTTCTCATAAGTTGAATCCAATGAAATTTGGATACGGTCTATCTTGGAGCAGAAGACCTGTGCTTTTTTCTATTCAAGTTTGGCTTCTTTAACGCAAAAATTAAACAAATAATGTGCGTGTCACATGTGATCAAGTGATCCCTCGTCTCCCCTGGATTGATGAAGAGAGAGGAGGATATGTAGAATAACTATTGTATATTATTACAAAAATGAATTTCTCTTTCATTTCACTTCAGAGTTTCTTTAATTAACCATCATATAACTGAATAACCATGAATTGTATATGTCCACACTTGGCTTGGCTACCCTGTTTTTATAACCTCATACTCTTAACACTAAATGATATAGTTGAATAACATGCTATATTTTGTAGGTAAAAAGCGTGCATATTCCGACCAAGTTGTCAATTAATAACCATACGTACGGTGCAGCTTTTAGAGAAACACAAAAACTGAAAGTTTGTCAAGTATTTCAGAATACAGGAACCTTTTGTTCTTCATACAAGTTGGAAAAAGTTTCAGAAAGTGAAACACAGTTTTATTAAATTCCAAGCATAGAGGATAGTAGACAGTACTAGGTACAGTGTTACTGTGATATGTATTAGTAAAGATACTCGTATTTTTAAAAAACAAAATAGGAATTTAAATTACATTGAAACTCAGAACACATGCACATTGTGAAGCCCCCTTAAACTTATTTTAAGGTTCTGTATCTCTGTGTAAAATAATTGTGAATCGCACAACAGATAATGTTGCAGTGTAACCAGGGCTTTGAGAAGTACTCGTTAATACCATTCGGTCTTCTTTATATACTTTCATGGTAAAAATAGCTATGATTTATACCTTTCTAGCTCAAAGTGTGTAAGGAAAATTTGACGACATTGTAGGCATGAAGTTCTTCACATGTTTGTCTATTGAAATCAAATCAATTTGGTTGAATTACATACTTAGCATGATAAGAGATGTTATACTGTAAATACTTTATCAGTGCATGTGGTTGATTAAATGCGTGACCGTATGTTTAGCCGTAGGAAATTTTACGGGCAAGAAAATTTGCCGTACGTAATTTTTGCCGTAAGAAACTTTCGCCGTAAGAATTTATATTAACTCTAGACTTAAGATATCTCGGGCCAATTAAGTGATCACCACAATAATTGTTAGGGTCCTTTTCCAACCCACGTTACCAAGAATGCTTTCGGGGAGAACCGGGAGCATTCGGACAGTTTTTGTTAAAAGCTGAATAATTCGTAAACTAATTCGAATTTAACTATTCAAAGATTTCTGTATGTAGATAAATCATTTTACTTCAATTTGTATCAAGACTGTTTTACAGCTTAAATCTTGATTCGAAAGTTTTAAGACAAAATGTAAGAGGAATTCAAGTGTGAGTGAGAGATCGGACAAGCTGTGAGGATGGTTCTGACACCATAAAAATGGATAAATTAATAAAAATTTGAGTAATTAAACGATAGGATTGAATTCGGATCTACTAATATAATTGAAATAAACCATAATGACTTGTTATTCACAGTAATAATTAATCGTATTTGAAATTTTATCATAATTGTAATGATTGAACATTTTCTCCAACAAAATATAGCTAGCTCATGAATAATCACTGTGAAATTATTCTCATATTTAATAACTATATATCAAAAGCAAATGGTATAACTAATTCCTTTTACTATGGCTAAAACTGTTTCCTTTTTCTTGATATTACGCAAAAGATAGTAAATTACATCTTAAATATTTCATTGATTGTTATAGTCCATAAGTGTAGATTTTGTTACACCACCAATTTCAGCAGCTTTTCTGACAGATAATCCTTTTTGGAATTTATGAAATGTTTTTCAACTACCCTCTTTATTACGGCCTCTATCAGTTTTCCTTTTTTAATTAAATGACATGATTACGACGTCAATTTGTCAAATAAAGACACTAATATTAAAATTTGAAAATGAGTATATAAACAAATGCTATTTCAATTAAAATAATTAACTTCAAGTTCTGAATGTCCTTTTTAATAAGAATTACTTCAATAAATCATAATGGTGGACTGAATCGGATATAGAGTGAAGGTTTGGACACCGTCCGAATCAACCTCAACAGAAGTGTCCGATTCATCCCAAATGACACTTCAAAATTGAACACATCACCATTATTTTTATTTCATTTGTATTATTTTTTTAACACATCAAACATAACATAGAATATTTCTATAATTCATACCTTTGAGATTGAGAATCAGTTTCGTATTCATATATCTAGTCCACTCACGATCCAATTGAATCACGAAAAATTACATCAATATTGAAGAAAACAGTAAATTACACCTCGGGGGCGAAATACTTCATCTCCGCAGTGGATCTTTCAAATTGCTTACGGTTAACACGTCGCACACATTCGGTTGCAATAAGAGGTAGTTCCAACAATTATAAACATGTTTAAACGAATTATCCGAACTATCCCTATGTCCGAATGTTCCCGGTTCTCCCCTAAGTAATTTTGACGATGTCATGAAAGTTTCAATTAGCAAACTTGTTCACCAAATGCAATTACAATATCAACTTGTGTTATATTTCATTATCAATCAAATAAGATTGACTTGTCTTCTTCCATTTCTACCATGTTTATCATTTTTAAACGCTACTTGTAGCTATGAAGGATAGCGCTAGGGTTTTATGCTTGTCAACTACCAGGTCTTAGATTTTTGTATTAGGTAGGCTCGTATAGGCTTCATTTTCTATTACCTCTTCATTTTCCTCTTCCATTAGTGAGTTCAGATCCGGTGCTTGTGTCCTTTTCCCCCAAATTCCTTGATATGTGACTGCATTCACGTAGTAACTTTTCAGCATTCATGAGCATTGTCACCGACGGTGGTAGATGACTTTGTTCACGAAGCCACTTTACTTTCTGACTGCTACGTCCAGTCCTTTGTACTTAATATCCTTTCGAAGTCAGCGATATGGCCCTTGGTTCCGAAGCAGACGTTAAACCCCTACTAAAACTAAATTAAAATGAAATCTGACTAAAGGTACTATTCATTTATTAATAGTCTGCTTCTTATTTTTATGAAAGTGTTATTGTTATAAGTCAAGAGTCCTGTTAACCTATTATAAGTATCCTTGGTAACGGGGGTTGGAAAAGGACCCTAGCAATTATTGTGGTGACAACTTTATTTGTCTGGGGTTCTTAAGCCGAGAGTTAACAAAAGTTTTGCGGTGAAAATTCCTTACAGCAGAAATTCCTTCCGACGAGTTTTCTTACGGCAAGTTTTCTTGCGGCGAAATTTCCTACGGCGAATTTTCTTGCGGCGAAAATTCCTAATACTGGTAAAATAGTATTCATTTCAAAATTATTCTAACTATTTCAACATATGAGATAGTGTTGTTGAAAGAAGATGAATAAGAATTGAATCTAATATCTTTTAACATTATTTATTTTTCAAACAGTGCCCAGAAAAGGTAAGCAATGTATAGTTTAAAAAATGAGTATAATTTTTTTTTTTTGCAATTCTTTGTATTTTCATCTTCTTCAAGTTGAAGCATTAAAAAATTTGCACCTGTGTTTAAAGTTGCACCTCATTAATTTCTACAATGCCTTAATTAATAGAGAAATGCTCGGTGAATTCATTTCTAATTTTGATTCTCGTATTGAAAAGTCTACTACTGCTGAGGCGGAAACTATGTGAAATAACTAATTATACCCTGTTTCAAATAAAATTTAAAATAAATTTCTTTCGAATGATCTTAATTTCAATTTCCTATATCATATGTAAAAATAATTGTAAATAGTATACCTAAAAAGTTAGAGAGAGTAAATCTAGGAAATCTTTACCTCGTTCATCGACACATTCGTCACAATCACAATGATCGGGAGTATCTCCACACCATCCAGATGAACTGCAGCAATAACTTTTCCTGAATGGAACACACTTCTTTTCGTAACCATTTTTAGTAAATTCATTGCACTTATAGTCATGAAAATACATATCTGGAAAATATATTGTACATATATTCATTATGTAAAAATATTTATCACTAACAGTGTCATCTAAGTATTTCATTGAATCAGAATCCACTTCCTTTGCATATTAATTTAAGAGGTTATATTAGAGTGAAATAAGCAATCCTAAGCAAATGGGAAATATTTACTTAGTATAGAATCGTATTATAAACTATAATGTACTAAAAAACTGAATTTCCAGTAATGCAGATATTTTAGATTAGAAATGACAGGAAATTGACGGAAATAAAGGGATGAAATTTTCCTGACGATGAAAATATGTATCTCTATTTAAATTTTCAATCGATTACAATTTGGCAACAGATATATGACACTGAATTTCATCGCTTTAAAAATTGTATAATAAGGATCACCTAATGAAATAATTGTATCTTAATTGACTTCCCTAGATCATTGTAAATGGAATACGAACTTCTTTTTGCTAGATAGAGATCGATCGCGTCTTTGATGTGTTGATCTTTTTCAGCAACGTACAAAGATGATTCTTTCGAACAAATGGACTTCGCTTCATCGAATGTTGATTGGATTTCTTCAGCATAGAAACAACCATAGTTTTTGATTCTCACGAATGAAGAATCACAGACATCTGCAATGGTTTCCTCACTGTTAAATTCTCACCTATTCGTCGTTATATACCCATATCAATTTTAAAATATCAACCAGCATTATAATAATCTAGTACTTTTTCAAAAAATTTGAAATTAAGAAACTGTTAAAAATCATTACTCTTTCCTTTAATTATACATACATTACTCCTAACAAATAACTACTCTCTGTGATTCCAAAGCCTGTTCTCACCATTCAGAACAGTCTTTGAGTTGTCGTCTTCCACTAGTGAAGTTTCATCAAGTATCTTATTCGTGAAAGAACACTCCACTTCTTCATCACTGATGGTTGTCGCAGAGTAACTTCTGCAGAATTCACTCATCGAGCATTCGTAGCGACAGGCACCTGTTTCGAAATACATTAGCCTTATTATGAAGCCAGAGAGTTTGAAATCTAGTATAAATTATACTTTCATATGGATCAAAGTAATCATTATACAAAGTTCAGTAAAATTATTCAATAATTTGGAAGACTTCCATTTTCTCTTTTCCTTATTACTGTACAGTATGAGTAAAAAAAAGCGGGTACGAAATTAAAATCGTTATAACTTTAAACAAATTTAGTGGTTTTCTTTAGTTAATGGGTCCAATTCTTGGACCTCCCTAAGGCTCGCCTCACGCTTGCATTTTTTAAGACCTCAGAAATAATAAAGTGCGTCGTTTGGTGTTTCAGCGTCAAAGATAATATTTTTTATTGGTATTTTTCATTCACCGATAAACAAGCAAGTGTGAACACATTTTACGAAGAGCTTTTTTATAACAAGCAATTATGAAGCGGTTCTAAATCACGCTATCTTTTATATCTAGTTTTCTATGAAGAAAATGTGATTTTACTTTACACAAAAGTATTTCTCATTCGATGTTTCATATGTTATTAGAAAGTTTATAAGTATTTTTCTCTGCAATATCGACAAAAATTCGATCGAAAATTATATCATAAATTTTACAAAATGTCGTCTTCTTGTAATAAATATGCAATAGCTAATCTAATTTGAGAAAAATATACACTATTCTAGATTTAAAAACAACTATCCTACAATAATCATGAATAATATCAAAATTCTTCGCGAAACATGTCGACAGACTTGTGAAAAGCTTATAATTTTTTATTTCCATGGGTAATTTATATTATATTAAATAATTATGATGATTTCATTGAAGAACACATTAGCAAATATTTTAGCCAGGGGATCGAGTAAAAAGAAAGGATTCAGGTCTGGTTATGAAGAGGGACATGCTTCCACATAAATAATCTATGGGGCGTGGTTACCAAACTATTAAAAAAATATATTTATAAAAATTATTAGTATTCATTAACAATAAATTTGTAGCGATAAATGTATAACAGCCCAAGTACTTACATAGTTTGGTTCTTGTCGTCTTTTGGTGGACGTCAGTCGAGTTTATTTTCCGTCTTATGAATGCTCTGTCACTTCTAGCTGCGAGAACGCATTGCCAGTTGAAAATGACTAATGTTAATACGAAGAAAGTTAGAAGATTCATCGTACCTGCGGAGAAATCAGCCAATTTTGTGAAAATATTATTAACTGTGCTTTCTTGTTTTTTTTTTTCGAATGAATTGTTTCTATATATACCCTTACAGAGTCTCAAACGAATTGTTTAGTGAATAAAAGTTTTGAAATGTACCGTTACATATACTTACCATGAATCCTGATCAAAATTTTTTACTTAAGAAACGAGTTAGGTAACCCATTGAAGGATATTTTTAAATTACAATATTTTGATACTTATGGTAAATTTTTCTCATGGGACCAGTGTGTAATATGCATGTGATATTCCCAAAGATTGAAATTCTCAAATATGTATGTTTGAGAATATATTTAGGTAAAGAGTAAATTATGAATTGGATTGATTGTTGAAGTTGTAAGTTGCTCTACAAGAATTAATATAGGAAAATTTTCTATTGGACCCCAATACACAAATATATGATATTGAATAAATTATACCTAACTAGCTAAAATTCGAAACAAAAATGTACATTCTTTTTCTTCTGACTTAATATTATCAAGTCTGATTAACATAAAAACATATTTATGTATATAGCGAATATTGAAAACTTTTGTTTCAAAATTGTTAAATGTATATTGAATTCAAGATATGGAGGTTATCAAAATTCATGTGGTTTACAGCTAAATTTTTTTTAGCTGCATCGATTGAAAAAATGAAATGGATTGCCTGGATGAGACCTTTAATTAAAGTATAGCGCATTGCTTGCACTCGTGTGCAGTCCATAAAAATAAAAATAGTTTTGAAGAGAGACTTAGCAGTCGAAAAACTCTTTTGAGGTTCAAATGTGATAGATAAATATATAACATCTTTAGATCTTTTTACTAAGATTTACGGTATGTTGTATAATAGAAAATTTTCAATACTTTCGAATACTATACAATATACATACACTATACAGTTTATTACTTGTTGGTAATGATAATTATCTAGGAATATGTTATTATTATATGGAAATATAATACTTTATTTTTTGGGTAGAAATGTATATCATTAGAATGGAATATACTATTATCACTATACCAACACCGCCCTATAAGCTATATAGATACTATTATCACTATACCAACACCGCCCTATACGCTATTAGATACTATTATCACTATACCAACACCGCCCTATACGCTATTAGATACTATTATCACTATACCAACACCGCCCTATACGCTATTAGATACTATTATCACTATACCAACACCGCCCTATAAGCTATATAGATACTATTATCACTATATCAACACCGCTCTATTTGCTATTAGATACTATTATCACTATATCAACACCGCTCTATTTGCTATTAGATACTATTATCACTATATCAACACCGCTCTATTTGCTATTAGATACTATTATCACTATATCAATACCGCTCTATTTGCTATTAGATACTATTATCACTATATCAACACCGCTCTATTTGCTATTAGATACTATTATCACTATATCAACACCGCTCTATTTGCTATTAGATACTATTATCACTATATCAACACCGCTCTATTTGCTATTAGATACTATTATCACTATATCAATACCGCTCTATTTGCTATTAGATACTATTATCACTATATCAATACCGCTCTATTTGCTATTAGATACTATTATCACTATATCAACACCGCTCTATTTGCTATTAGATACTATTATCACTATATCAACACCGCTCTATTTGCTATTAGATACTATTATCACTGTATTCATCCCGCCCTACGCTATTAGAGGTGCTAGGACAATTCGTCGCCGATTGAAAATAAATGATATATAATTTATAATATAATAATAACTTATTGAAAATTTCATATAAAAGTAGTAAATATAAAATCACATTTTTTTAGTACAATATAATTTTTACTGAGCTGGTCATTATTGCAAATATAAAAGAAATATTCAAATTTAAACAATAGAAAATATTTCAAATGTTCATGTAGACCAGGGGTCCCCAAACTTTTTACCTCGTCGACTCCTTTATAGAGTATTTTAATTATTTTCCACCCCCGGTAAAATCACAAAGAAAATCGTTAGGTATTGTTAGTAAATACGTGAAGATAATTTTATACATTAGCTGTTAATATGCCTTGGTATTTAAATAATTACATAAACTTACTGATACGTTAGCATATTTGTGCATCAAACAAATTGTCATTAATGAGGTGAATGCTCTTAATGAACTGCAGCAAGACTTATGATATTAGGTTGGAGATTTTTTAATTTTTTAGTCTCAAATCACCAATCATATTCCAAGGTTCTTCAAATTCAAGTAAAATCTCTCATTAACAATTAGCTTTATAAGTTTTCCGCCTGCAGTCACTCAGAGCTGTTTTAAATTAATTTATGTAGTTTCCAACACTAAATGGGGTATCTCCCCCTTACCATAAACTCTATCATCCTACATACTTCCTGTTCTTCCACGATTCAAGCAAAAATCTTTTCTATTCTCTCTCATCTAAACCCCTCAACAAAAAACTCTCCTTCTCCTGTTTCAGTCTCTTCAATTCCACTACCTGCCTTCTTTCTTTCTCTAACTCCCAACACTTCAAAATAAAATGCCCCTCGTCCACTTTGTTCGTTCTACATAACTTGCACCTGTCACATTCATCATCCCATTTTCTACTGCCCAACTTCAAACATCCAGTACTCGCAGCAAACCACATCTTCGATTACATTTCCCCTCATGATCTTCCTCCTTCATCTCAAACTTGAACTTCCTGTACATCCTCAGACTGCTCATCCGCTCTCGGCTCCACCTCCTCCCTCCACTCTTCTTGCACCACCTCTGCTACCATTTTCTTCACTTGCTCCTTAGATATTACCTGCCCAGTTCATATACTTTCTTGTCTCCCTCATCCATTCACTCCCCTTTACTTGCACATTTCTCGTCACTCTAATCAGCATCCTGTTCTTCTCCTGCTCCACTATCCTTAAATATTACAATCTTCCTCGCGCCACTCTAATCTTCTCTGTACATATTCCAATGTCTCCTCTCACCCCTGCCTTTGCTGCGTTCCTTGGCGCTCCCAAGATTCACTGAATTCCTGTATTATCTTGTATCTGCAAAATATCCACATCTTCCACCATCAATATTACAACCTCCGACCCAAACAGTACACTACCCACTACCCAACTCTTATCTATCATTACTTCATTCTTCTGTTCCTCAAAAAATATATTTCGTACTTTGCATCCTCACACCCGTATATCTCGCCTCCTACACCACTTACATCTTCTTAATTTGTTAGACTTGTCTCACAACATTAAACAAGAGAACTTGAGAATCTTCCTATAGTTCATCTCTGATCCATATCTACCTGTCACCCGTTTCAACACTCTCACACACTCCTAAGCCTCACTCACTCAAATCAGGCTATACTCTGAAAAGAACAAACTTCTCAATTTTACTCCCTCCAGCTTCATACCATGATTATGAACGTAATCAACCTAAATAACACTGTTGACGCCGTACATCCCTGTCTCTGCTACTCTCAACCTCCATCTCAACATCACTCTGCTAACCTATCACTAAACTTATTCCATCTTCACTGTATGCTCACTTAAAGAGCCGCACAACTCTCCACTCTATCCTACAGCCTCCCCAAGTTTAGTCTGTTCCTCTGATTTGTTAAAATTGCATCTATGTGACTGAAAATAGCATCCACCATGTATGATGATAGAATATCATTTTTAACCAAGAACGTTCAATTCTTGCTTCTAATCAACAATCGACCCCTTTTCGACCCTTGTGTGTTAATCGACCCCCAAAAAACGCTTATCAACCCCAGGGGGTCGGTATCGACCAATTTGGGGACCCCTGATGTAGACAGTATAGAAAAAACACAATTATTATCTAACATTGCTATATTATAGCTAAGAAAATGTTAAATTGAAAAGATTTAAACTCAACGGGAAATCAATAATATTAGAGGTTATATAAACTCTAATATTAATAAACTTTAGGATATATAGCTTAAATAAAAAGACGGTATCCAACATACAACCATTGGTCATAAAATTCATTGTCAGGTCCAGGTTTTTCCACCCTTCTCCTGATGATGAATAGAAATCTTTCTATTCGAAAGCTTGATATCTGAAAAAACCTTCAACGCAGAGTTTAAATAACCTCTAATATAAAATGTTAAATATTCATGTATAAAATCACTGAAACAAGACTAAACTGTAACACAATGTTAACCGTTCTCTTTTTTTGGCAATACAAACAATTGATTCATTATTGCAATGTCAAATTATGTTAAAAATTTGCAAACTCTAGGCAACAATTTTTAGATTTGAGATATGAAAATTAACGAAACTTACTCAAATTTTATATTGTGAGCAACGGCATTCAAAAAAAGAAATTTTAATATTTGCATCGTAATTGCTGATCACATTCAAGATATGTTTATTCTTATCCTGTATTTCCTTTTTAAATGGATTTTAGCACTTTGAGAATGTTATTGAAATTTAGCCATAGATTGATTTTTTTCTATAGTTAAAGTAAAGCATCAATGAAAATCCACAAATTTGGATGAATTATACTTAGCGAACCATTGCAATGACTAGTAGAACGGTAGTAATGTCCATTTCAATAAAAAAGTATTATTATAACATATATAATTATATATATATATGTATTTATTTTATTTGAATTATCAATATATGATGATATATTATAAGGTAAAAGTGCATTATACCAACCACTTATTTTATTGCAAAAAAATTAGCTCCCTTTAAATGAATGTACTTCCACCAATTATAATTATATTATAAATTATACCTCTTTTATTTTCAATCGGCGACGAATTGACCGGACACCGCTATTAGATACTATTAGCCTTATATTATATATATTAGCCTTACGCTATTAGATACTATGATAGGCAAGTATCCTATGAAGAAGTCGACGAGGGACGAGGTAAGATGTTTGAGGACCCCTAAAACTTTAGTCCGATAACGGATTTTCCACCAATATATATTCTGTATTTTTTTTTTCTCCTCAAATATTTCTTTCTTTATAGTGAGGGCTTCCTTCATAATAAAAGGATTGAGTTTATATTCATCTTTCATAATGTTTTTTAAAAACCCATAAAACCCAATTAATATTTATAAACAGATATGTATTCAGTGAGTAACAAACGATACTGTTGCTCATTCTTGGGTTTTAGGGGTTTAGGGACACTCTCAAAAGTGAAAACAATGTTTCTTTGAATTATTGATATTTGTGCATGTGACCCGTATCAAGGATACTGTTACTAATTATTAGTTTTTCCTTCTAATGTTTTTTCATCAATTTTATGAATCTCTGTTGACAGAATGTCTGTTTAACTTATTTTGTAACCAGAAAACAATACTTTCACAATTCAAAAGACAATTCAGTGAGTTATATGGAAACATCAATAAAGTAAAAACGTTGAAACAATAATTTTTAACAATTATTTTATTTCGGTACTTCATTGTGCAAGTAATCAGAGTTAGACCTACTCCTGAATTCTAACTTTCTTAGGTTTACCTTTCTTTTTTCTTCTGCTCCTGCTTCTGCTTAGAATTTTTAATCCTGATCTCAATTAACACTATTTGCAGGTAGACTGTCTTTTTCTCACTTCCTCTACTACTCTATGTAGTTTTACTAACTGCATACATAAAGATATTGAAGGGAGTATTTGCTTAAAATTCATATGAATTCTATATAGTGAATTCAAATTAATCAAATAAACTGTAATATCATTGCTCCAAACTATTTACTCACAAGATTATTAGTGTATCGATTCATCAATCAATAAATTGTTCATATAGAACATTCATGTGTAAATTGTACAGCATATTCGTATTCAACACGCGACTATAACCCAATTAATACCAGATTGATTTGTTGATAGGTTTCCATGACAATATAAATATTTTAAGAAAAAAACTTCTCTATATCAATGCAATCTAGGAAAAAAATATAGTTTAGGAATAGTCGAATAGCGGAAAAAATGATTATAAGAAATTTAATATTTTGTTAGTGATGCTGTCTACTATTATATGTATCGTTTTCAATAAATTCACATGTTCTATCGGTCGTTACCGTTATTTTTGAACCTTGAATCTATTTTAACCTTTTATTGTTCTTTTGATAGAGTTTGATCACTTAAATTAAGTATAGAAAACATTAATTTAACCGAATGATGAAGGATTAGATGTTAAACATACACGTATTATGCTCCTGAAAAATTGAGCAGATACAATGTGAAGTAAGTATGTATATTCTTCCTGTTGAATGGGCCTCACCAAACAGGAAAAGTAGTTTGGGATTTCAATTCAAATTATTGCGGATCATTAAAACTACTTTAAGTATAAATCCCCAACGAAACAATCCACAAGGTAATTTCCATCGCTATCACGGATATTTTTTCCGCATAATTCAGGCCAGCTCCGCTTTTATTACCAAAATTACAACGTACAATTATTAAAAATGGAAAAATGAACGAGAATTGTGGTGCATACACTGTTTGAATGCAAGCTGTGTGAGGGTGGAACCTCTAAGGATAGAAATTATAAGGTTGCAACCTATAAGAATATAGTTTAAAAATATTGTTCCTAGCTGATAAGGTTTTTAAAATAATGTTAAAACTCCCTTGCCAGGTCATTTAAACAATCATGGAGTGTGCAGTGCAACAAACTAGTAGTGATTCACGACATGATTCCAATTCACATGACAAAAACGGTCTAAAAAAAGATTATGCAGAATGAGTAATAGTTAAGGGGACCGTCCGTAAATTTTGTAAACAAATTTATTAATAAAGCTACGGTTATGAAAATTGAATAATATTATGTTTTTGTTCCTGGCATTTTTTCGATTAGACGCATAGAAAACAAGTTATTCGAATTTCGAACCGGGTATTCAAACATGTATTTCTAATACAGTTTTGTAGCTACGGGTTTGCGGTTTTTTTCATTCGATTCTCCTGGTGATTCTCTACAAAAGCCTGAAGATCGATTTTTGAATTTCGAATTAGTTTACGAAAAATTTGATTTTTCGTGAAAAAACTAAAATTTGAAAAAAAAAAAAAAATTATATTTATAAAAAAAAAAATTGTATTTCGAAATTCAAAAATCGATCCTCAAGCTTTTGTAGAGAATTACCAGGAGAATCGAATGAAAAAAAACCGCAATGCTCTAGCTTCAACCAAAAAAATGTGCGGGGTTTTGAATTACAAGATTTGTAGATCTCAAAATTAGTAGGAATTTCCTTTCAAAGTTTGATGATCTGACACGCAGCATCCATCCACTTCGAAGGTTTAGGGATAACTGAGCAATCTTTCTTTGCATTCATTGATGTGGGCGTTATATAGTGGTAGGTTAGATACCAGATATAGCGAGATAATTAATTATTACGAATTATAATTGGCTGAGAGATGGTTTTTAGAGTACATATTGACTCCCTATCCCCCGGCCCACTTTTCCCTTTCTCCCTCTCCCCAGGGGGTTAGAGTTATACGAGACTTCTGATATTTTGCACACACTATAAGAAGGTTATAAAACAACTATTTACACAATAAAAAAAAAAGATAAAATTTTGAGATTTCTTCGCGGACGGTCCCCTTAAAATCATTTATAGAATGATTAATGATCAATTACTAAAAAGAAACAAGGATTGTTAGGTGCAGCTCCACTTCATGAATAACTGACTTTTATAAAATCGAAAACTGTGCAATATTATAATTCGAGCAATTGTTCGTTCGAGCAATTGTTTTTCGAGCAATTGTCTTTCGAGCAATTGTTCTTTCGAGCAATTGTTCATTCGAGCAATTGTTTTTCGAGCAATTGTCTTTCGAGCAATTGTTTTCGAGCAATTTACCTAGAACCAGAACAGACACATATGCGCGAGCTGTGATTGGGTCTCACTCTCTCCAATCACAGCTCTACCCTCTCAGTTGCCAAAGTCTTATATACCTATTAATTTATTTCTCCTTTATGTTTAATAATTTTATTTGAAATTTGGTATACATTAGTTTAGTATATATAATAAAAAAATATATTGTACCGTAGGTTTATAAATAAGACATGTGTTTTATTGACTCATAGTCAAACATTCCCGTTAATTCTGATAGCCAAACTCATTAGGGTTAAGAGTTACTATGGAAAATGTGAAATTACACCATATATTTATATGATAAAATTCTCAAAGAAATCTAACAATCATCGATACTTACTCTTTAAAATAGTCAATTGAAGTGATTGAAGTGGATAACATTAATTTAAAAGCTTTTTAACAGCTTTTTAACATTAATTTAAAACAATTAAAGTCTAGATTAAAATAAGTCAAGTTATATTTAAAATAAATCAACTTTAATTTAAAATAGTTCAACTTTAATTTAAAATAGTTCAACTTTAATTTAAAATAGTTCAACTTTAATTTAAAATAGTTCAACTTTAATTTAAAATAGTTCAACTTAAAAAAAGGAAGTTTAATTTAAAATAAAATTCTATTGGCCCTCGATATCACACATCGAAGCTCTGCACTAAAAACATTATATTAGTAATGGGAAGGAATGATATCATGAGAGTATACCATAATCTTTCATTGCCACCTTAATCTTTTTCATTGCCTACCATAATCTTTCATTGCCCACCACAATCTTTTTCATTGCCCACCATAATCTTTTTCATTGCCCACCATAATCTTTCATTGCCCACCATAATCTTTTTCATTGCCCACCATAATCTTTTTCATTGCCCACCATAATCTTTCATTGCCACCTTAATCTTTTTCATTGCCCACCATAACCTTTCATTGCCCACCATAATCTTTTTCATCGCCCACCATAATCTTTTTCATTACCCACCATAATCTTTTTCATTACCCACCATAATCTTTCATTGTCCACCCTAATCTTTCATTGCCAACCATAATTTTTCATTGCCCACCCTAATCTTTCGTTGCCCATCATAATCTTTCATTGCCCACCATAATCTTTCATTGCCCACCATAATCTTTCATTGCCCACCATAGTCTTTCATTGCCCACTATGATCTTTCATTGCCTACCATAATCTTTCATTGTCCACCATAATCTTTCATTGCCCACCATAATCTTCCATTGCTCACTTTTCTCATTTCAATCCTCTCCTCTCATTAAATTCTCACTTCTCTCATTTCACTCACTTCTCTCATTTCACTCACTTCTCTCCTTTCACTCACTTCTCTCCTTTCACTCACTTCTTTCATTTCACTCACTTCTCTCCTTTCACTCACTTCTCTCCTTTCACTCACTTCTCTCATTTCACTCATTTCACTCACTTCTCTCCTTTCACTCACTTCTCTCCTTTCACTCACTTCTCTCATTTCATTTCTCTCATCTCATCTAACTAAATTCTCACTACTGTCATTTCATTTCTCTCACTTCTCTCATCTTAATTCTCTCCTCTCATTAAATTCTCACTTCTCTCATTTCACTACTCTCATGATCTCATTCCCTCCCGTTACTAATCTAATGATTTTAGTGCAGTGTTTCCTATGTGTGATATCGAGGGCCCATAGAATTTTATTTTAAATTAAACTTCATTTTTTTAAGTTAAACTGTAATTTTTTAAAATTAAAGTTGAACTATTTTAAATTAAACTTGAATTTTTTAAAATTAAATATGAACTTTTTAAAATTAAAGTTGAACTATTTTAAATTAAAGTTGAATTATTTTAAATTAAAGTTGAACTATTTTAAATATAACTTGATTTATTTTAAATTAAATTTGAATTGTTTTAAATTAAACTTGACTTATTTTAAATTAAACTTGAATTGTTTTAAATTAATGTTAAAAAGCTGTAGTGTTAACTGAAGATAATATAATATAAAAATTACAGTCGTATTAAATAAATAACACTTTAATAATATTCCCCTGATTGACACAATTAAGTGGATGTAAAAATTTTAATGTATGATTATGAATCATATATTCAGTTCGGTTAAAGTTATACATATTAAATAAAATATTTCAGTATTTAATATCATATAATGTCAAATAATAATTAAACGGTGAACAGAAGTCCAAATTTATAATCGAACATTTTGAACGTAACTTTTTATCTATTTTTTTTTTCAATTTGCTAAAATTCATAATATAATCTTATTCTGTAGATGTACACTAGGGGTATTCAAAAACAGGCAACCATCTTTTTGGATGATACCCGCGCAAAAAATGGATATTCCCAAAACATTCTCGGAATATTCCCAAGGAATATTCCATGATGATCATTTTTCGATATTCAGGGAATGCAATTTTTTGACACTTTTATGGAATAATCCCATAAATCACAAGGAAAAATCTAGGGAATCACAGAGATGAATCTCAATGGAATAATGAATGAATTCCAATGGAATAAGACATCTAAATGAGAAGGGAATATTGAAGGAATACATATGGAATGAGACATCTAAATGAGAAGGGAATATTGAAGGAATACATATGGAATAGGACATCTAAAGGATGAGGGAATATTGAAGGAATACATATGGAATAGGACATCTAAAAGAAGAGGGAATATTGAAGGAATACATATGGAATAAGACTTCTAAACTAAGAGGGAATATTGAAGGAATACCTATAGAATAAGACATCTAAATGATGAGGGAATATTGAAGGAATACACATGGAATAGAACATCTAAAGGATGAGGGAATATTGAAGGAATACATATGGAATAGGACATCTAAATGATGAGGGAATATTGAAGGAATACACATGGAATAGGACATCTAAAGGATGAGGGAATATTGAAGGAATACATATGGAATAGGACATCTAAAAGAAGAGGGAATATTAAAGGAATACATATGGAATAAGACTTCTAAACTAAGAGGGAATTTTGAAGAATTACCTATGGAACAAGACATCTAAAGGAAGAGAGAATATTGAAGGGATGTCTTTTGAATGAGTCATCCAAATAAAGAGGGAATGTTGAAGGAGACCAATGGAGGAGACACATCCAAAAGAAGAGGTATCACTGACCATGTATCACTATTCACTTGAGTGCATAACTCAATTGTCACATAGCTATACACCAAGAAGTTCAACTTGAACAAATAACTGTATAAAAAATCTACGAATATTACCACTTTAATTACAGGACACAATACTTACATCTAGGCATTTCTACAATTGCCCTTTTGTACTGGGATGAAATGAAAGAAACTAAACATACGTCAATCATTTTATTAAAATATCAAATAGCACATGATTTAGAAAGAGCATAATGTAATCAAGCACAAACTAATTCCTGGGCAACTTGTTTACATGTTATAGAGCCTCTATAATATAGAGGCTCTATCTATATTCTATAAGCTCTCAGTATTTTTCACTAGATATTTCTTACTTATTCTATACCGCTATGGTTGTACATTTCAATCGAAAAGTTTTCATTCTTTAGTTAAGAAAGGCTCACAGGTTTCATTTACCATCACCTTCTCATTTTCCTCATCCATCTGTTAATGCAGTCAACACTCAACAGTGCTTTCGTCTCTTTTTGCGAAATTATTGACCACTACAATCGATTGGTGGTAGCGTAATTCGCTATGAGCTACTTTCCTGTGTGACAACTAGTACAGAGACTTTTGTATTTGATTCTTTACTTCAGCCTGGAGCAAATTTATTCAATCGAGCACTTAATTTTGTCATTATTCTTAAATTCCTTCATATTCTCGACTATGAAGTGAATCTAGTGGTGTAAGTGCAGCTATAGTTTCAGTGCACGCACTTCATGCTATATAGTTCAAACAACGAAATGAGGAGGTCATGTCTCCAGATTTGTAACTTCTTAGTAAACCATATTGCCAGAAACTGTGACAGTGGTACCTAAAAAGAAATAAAATAATTAATTATCATCTATCAATAATCTGTATTCAATAAGTTAATCCATAAATTAAATAAAAAACCTAAGTGATTCATTCAAATTTTAAAAGATGAAAAAGTAGATAGTAAAGGGAATACAGAATTAGATAAGGAAAAAGGTTTTGAGATATCATATGGGTCAAAAAAGTAAAAAAAAATCAAATTAAAGTAAAACAAGAAAGGGCTCATGAACGAAGAAAAGCTACTATGAACATTATTAACACTGAAAATCATTATTGGCACTTTTAAAATTTTACTATTAAACTCTAGTCAGTTTAAGGACAGGTCACTGAAGAAATAATTTTATGAAATTTTATATTTCACTTACAAAGGCTAGAGAATATATTATATAGTTTAACCTAGGTTATAGCTAAATATTCATTAACATTTCGTAATATAAATTAACATAGTGAACTCATTTACAATTAAAGTATAAACTGAGTATATATGAATAGAAATAGGCCAACAAACTAAAATAGTACAGTTAGTATAGGGTCATGCAGGTAAATTGCAGCATTTTAATTTTTAATTGCATTTTAATTCTGAACCAAAATTCCATTAATATGTTGCATAGCTATCAAATGGAGCGCAGTGCATGCTATAATTTATTAATTTAAGTTTTTAACTTGTGTTTTGAATATATGATGTGTATGTTGTTAAAGGCCGCAGTTAGTTAGTGTACTGCAATTTACCTGCTCGACCATTCTTTTATTCCGTTATCACCACATATCAATACTTAACTTTAAACTAAATTTTAAATAGTTGAGTGATAACAGCTGTTGATAAAATATAAACAATTGTGTACATACGTTAAACATTTACAATCACAATACTAACCTCTTTTATCTTGAATTGACACTAATTTAAATACTATCTATTATAGCCCGTCTATTACGTCTGAACTGCAGTGCTGCAAGGCGAAAACTAAATTGGATAAAAAATATTTTGGCTACCTGATTCGCAACTTTTAGTAGTTTCGCATTTCATACAAACGAAATAAGATATTTTTGTAGATACTACTAATTTCTAATAGGGAGCCAGCATTAAATTTACTGATCCGAAACTCTATTAATTTAGAGCGTAAGTTTTAATTTACTTGGTTGTTTAGTATCTGCTTTAGAACAAAAGGCCACAACGCTGACGTTTTGAAATACAAGAGACTGGAAGAAGCAGCCAGAAAGGAAACTGACTTAGAGAAGAAGTCACATTATAAGTCGGTGACAAAGCTCATGGATGCAGAAAAGCTCCGTGAAGGAGTTTTGTATGAATGGAAGATGAAAATGGAAGCACATACCTAACACGAAAATCTAACACCTCATAGACGAAGAGCTTAACTCTTGCGCTATCCTCAAAAACTACAAGTAGCGTTAAAAATTATATGGATGGTAAAAATTAGAAGAGAACATATGAAATCCAAATTACAACAGTTCATCTCACAAACCCAAGTTTCTTAGTGATCCAAGAAGACATCCAAATTCTAAGGAAATAAAAAAATCATCGTTCGATTCCATTGACAGATCCCTCGTTGTTTGAAATACATACTTTAAATTTCCCATCTTCCAGGAACATTCCTTCATAGTACCCAATGGGATATATTCCTTATCAAAAATATTGGAATAGCTCCAGGGATATTCAAAAGTATTTCTTAGGAAGTAAAATTTTTCATTCGATTCCTGTGACATTCCCTCATTGTTTCAAGAAGAATACTATATAGATCCCAATTGTTCCAAGGATATTCCTTCATTCCTTTTTGGGAATACTATTATACGCAACTATCTTGTTAATTCTAGGGATATTTGTGGGATATTCAGAATGGAATACTATCAAAAATATATATTCCAAGAATATTCCTATTTGTTTCGTATGGAATACTATAGAAATATAATATTCTCTGAATATCCTTGGATGATATCTGACCGAATAATGTAACTCTCTAATATTTCTGGAATATTCCCTCGTATAAGAATTTGAATACTATCCAATATTATTCTTACAAGAACATCCCTTCATCATCAAACTGTGAATCGAGATTAGGAGGGAATATTGTAGATATTAACGGAATAACCCAGGAATAAAACCTTCTTGCCCGGGTAATATTTTCCGAACTATACAAGCCACTTTTTAGTGTTTTATTGCATCTTGAAGATAATCCTTTTCTCTATTAATTGATATATTTATTTTTAATTTTTGACATCGAACAATGGTGTGAAATCAGTTATAAATGAAGTTGGTCAGAAATAAATTCCCGCAGAAAAAAGTTTATAGAATAGAACAAATCTCTTTTCAATATTCCTTTCAAACAACAATAAAAAACATGACCATAAAAGTCAAATTTTGCGGCTAACAAGTTTAAAAACTCATTATTTTATTATTAGTTTTAATCCCCATGTCCTTCCGTATACCCTCCATTTCTCGGTGCAAATTTATGCTTGTGTTCTCCTTGCCCGTACAGATCTGCTGATAATCCTTCGATTTTTTCCTTAGATCTTCAAACTAAGGAAATTATTTTGTTCTTCAATTCACTAATATTTTGTGGAGCTTTGGTAAATAAATTATAATCTATGTAACCCCAAAAGAAAGAATTAACATGAGGTTAAATCTGGAGGCCACTCAGTATCTTGTCCAATTTCTCTCAATCGATGATGGAACACCTCACTGAGGCGATTACGAACAATAATGCACCGACCCATCTTAGGTCACCATATTCGGTAGAATATTTCACTCAATTCCTCTCTTAGATGTAGAATAATCAAATCCTTAAGCATATCTAAATATTTATATCCGTTCAGATTTCCCATCCAAAAAGTGGGTCCAATAATAACACTGTTTACGCAAAATGCAACCCACACTGATAACTTCTCTCTGCGCATGCTCATTTCATAATTGAATGACGGAAGGACATGGAGATTAAATTTAGTAATTGAATAATAGTTTTTAATTTTGTTGACTGTATAAATTTAATTTCTATGTTAATGGATTTTATTGTTTTCTGAAAGGAATATTGAAAAGAGATTTGTTTTATTTTATAAAATTTTCTTCTGCGGGATATGATCTCTGACCAACTTTATTATAATTGATGTCACACCATTGTTCGATGTCACAAATTAGAATGAATATATCAAATAATAGGTAAAAAGATTATCTCCAAGATGCAATAAAGCATCAAAAAGTGGCCCATTTAGTTCGGAAAATATTATCATCCAAAAACCTGGTTGCCTTTTTTTTTAATCACCCTGTATATTATAAAATTTAAAATATTAGGTGAACAATGAGCAAACGAGTTGTTATTATTGAGCTCTATCGTGTAGGGAAAATCAACTCTGACATCGTTAAGCTGTTGAAAGTTTCAAAATAACAGCGTAACATGTTGCTAACAGATTTATCGAACTTTAGGCAACTTTAATGATCGTTCTAGAAGTGGGAGATCGCTAATTGTTCGAACGATGAGAGAAGATTAGGGCCTACGATTGTTCATTAAAAAGTGAGGAGAAACCCAAAGAGATCCACTCGGTAGATAGTCAGAGGTATGATTGTATCCAACAAACTATAATCATGATAACCATTATCACGAATAATATCCAGTTGTCTTTCCAACAAAATGAGAACACAGTAAATCCTCACATCTCTTCCAAAGTAAAAAGAGACTTGAAAGAACAAATATTCTTCTAGAAAACTGATTGAAATAACGACAGGGCATTATAATTTTTTTTTCGGACGTAAAACTCTTGAAGCCCAATTTAATATTCAAAACGACAGAATTTTAAAAATGTCTTCAAAATGCTTCCAAGTTTCTTGGAGAATGGTGTACTGCCGACTATTAGCGTTTTCAAGGCCCGGACTCCCGGTTCTGTTGCTCACACAAGTGTTGATGTTCTGAAGCAATCACTTCAGATGGAATGAGGTAAAAAATGGCTATCAATGGAAAGGCAAAGGAAACCGAAATTATTATTCCCTCGTTAATAAGAGGATAAAATGGGATAATGAGGGGATATACTTTCTATATCCAAGGGATCATAAGGAAATCGAAAAAAAATCCCTGAATCCTCCCTCGATATCAAGGGAGGTGTAAAGAATACCGATATTACTATTTTCTCGTTAAAAAGAGAATACAAATGGGACAGTGAGGGGATGGATATTCCCTCAATATCCAAAGAAACAAATGGGAATTTTAATGTATATTTTCCTGAAAAATTCACTCGATTTCAAGAATACAGCAAAGATACTAAAATTAATATTCCTTAGCATACAGTGCATAGCTATGTTTGGATTTCTATAAATTAGTTTAATGATACATAGTGTTATATACAAATTAAATGGAAAGAAATGGATAAAGTAATGAAGTGGTGTTTTTGGGACGCGAACTCGTAACTTGTTGTCTCCTGTTGTCTTTTGTGCACAACGCTTTCCATTCGACCATCATGGACATGGTAGAAGTAGTTAGGATTTCGAATGAACTTTATTCAATATGATGACTTGCGTGCATTTTTAAGTTATTATCGATTAATATAGCTTAATACTTTATTGATGTTATATATTTTCTTTATAATCCTTTCTTTCAAAATTGGTATGGTGATCAAATAATTTTCATTAATTCCGTCAATATTCTTTCGAAATCGTAAATGATAGACTAAATTCCATTAATAATTCTTGGAATATTCCCTCGAAATCGGAAGGGGATCGACTAATTTCCCATAATTCCTGGAATATTTTTTCGAAATCGGAAGGGGATCAACTGATTTTAATTAATATCTCCGATATTCCCCCGAAATCATAAAAAGAACAACAAATTTCGATTAATTCCTGGAATATCCCCTCGGAATCAAGAGAGGTTAAACTAATTTTCATTAATTCCCTGGAATATTCTTGGGAATATTCTTCAGTGTTAATAATGTTCATAGTAGCTTTTCTTCGTTCATGAGACCTTTCTTGTTTTACTTTAATTTGATTTTTTTTAACTTTTTGACCCATATGGTTTCTCAAAACCTTTTTCCTTATCTAATTCTGTATTCCCTTTACTATCTACTTTTTCATCTTTTAAAATTTGAATGAATCACTAGGTTTTTTATTTAATTTATGGATTAACTTATTGAATACAGATTATTGATAGATGATAATTAATTATTTTATTTCCTTTTAGGTACCACTGTCACAGTTTCTGGCAATATGGTTTACTAAGAAGTTACAAATCTGGAGACATGACCTCCTCATTTCGTTGTTTGAACTATATAGCATGAAGTGCGTGCACTGAAACTATAGCTGCACTTACACCACTAGATTCACTTCATAGTCGAGAATATGAAGGAATTTAAGAATAATGACAAAATTAAGTGCTCGATTGAATAAATTTGCTCCAGGCTGAAGTAAAGAATCAAATACAAAAGTCTCTGTACTAGTTGTCACACAGGAAAGTAGCTCATAGCGAATTACGCTACCACCAATCGATTGTAGTGGTCAATAATTTCGCAAAAAGAGACGAAAGCACTGTTGAGTGTTGACTGCATTAACAGATGGATGAGGAAAATGAGAAGGTGATGGTAAATGAAACCTGTGAGCCTTTCTTAACTAAAGAATGAAAACTTTTCGATTGAAATGTACAACCATAGCGGTATAGAATAAGTAAGAAATATCTAGTGAAAAATACTGAGAGCTTATAGAATATAGATAGAGCCTCTATATTATAGAGGCTCTATAACATGTAAACAAGTTGCCCAGGAATTAGTTTGTGCTTGATTACATTATGCTCTTTCTAAATCATGTGCTATTTGATATTTTAATAAAATGATTGACGTATGTTTAGTTTCTTTCATTTCATCCCAGTACAAAAGGGCAATTGTAGAAATGCCTAGATGTAAGTATTGTGTCCTGTAATTAAAGTGGTAATATTCGTAGATTTTTTATACAGTTATTTGTTCAAGTTGAACTTCTTGGTGTATAGCTATGTGACAATTGAGTTATGCACTCAAGTGAATAGTGATACATGGTCAGTGATACCTCTTCTTTTGGATGTGTCTCCTCCATTGGTCTCCTTCAACATTCCCTCTTTATTTGGATGACTCATTCAAAAGACATCCCTTCAATATTCTCTCTTCCTTTAGATGTCTTGTTCCATAGGTAATTCTTCAAAATTCCCTCTTAGTTTAGAAGTCTTATTCCATATGTATTCCTTTAATATTCCCTCTTCTTTTAGATGTCCTATTCCATATGTATTCCTTCAATATTCCCTCATCCTTTAGATGTCCTATTCCATGTGTAT